>LPNX010333930.1:0-58321 GCA_001517045.1 Pseudotsuga menziesii | reverse complement strand
CCCCCCCCCCCCCCCCCCCCCTAAAACAACTTACAAACCTTTGGGGGCCATTATGAACCCCCCTCGTAGTGACATATGAAGTCAGTTTAGAACTGCCCTCGTAGCCATAATTTAAAACATCAATATTGCAATATCATTAGGGCATGAAGGAATCAAACTTTCAACCTCTTTCTTGTAAAGCAGGTGCTCTACGATTGAGCTAGGATCCTTTAAGAATTGGGGAAAGGGGCAATAGTAATAGCAAGATTGCATCATTTGTAATTCTAAGAAAAGACTAATAATCCCAACATTGTTTCTGACTCAAGAGACCTAAGAAAGTAGTATGAATGGATCTGACCTTATAATTTGGCTCAACTTGAAGGGTTTCATATGCAACATTGACTCAATAAAGAAAACAGTAATACATAAACGTTTTGTAGGACAAAGTTGGCATTCAAGTTCATACACATACTCTAGAAGTGAACATCTAACTAGAATTTCAAGTATTCATGGATAAGAATGAGGATCTTTTCTAATGGTTGCTTGATGGATCCATGTAAGAGTAGCCTTATCTTAAAATTTATGTCAGTAGATCAATGGGTTCTATAATTATAACATATTTACACCCAACTCAATCCAGTCTGGTGATATAAAATTCATTCAACTACACTATGGAGAAATACAAAGATTAAAAAATGCATAGCACAGATAAATCTATAATCTTTTCTAAGATAAACAAATCATAATAATGCATTTATAGATATAGAATACCTGCAACTGGTATAGTCGCGAATGAACACCACCATCACTCAAATGGCCAATGAGATGAAGTGTTCCATTTTCAAAGCACTCCTTAATGTATTTAAACCCTTCTCCCTCTTAAATTTTGTCAGAGGCAAGAGCATAATCCACTAATTTTTCTTTGCACCCAAAGTCAAAATCAAAGTTAATATGTTTCTTATTCTAAAAGATATAGCACAAAGAAATAACATAAATATCCTTTCAGTTACCATTTATACAATTATAAAGTACATCTTATACAAATATCATATGATATCACCCTAATTTGTACGGTGGTCAATAAATTAACTATTACACAATCATGATTTCAACAAAATGTTAATGCTTGCCAAATCTTAATTGAGGAAAAAATACCCAATGTATAGGGTTCTCATAAGTCACTCTGAATGCAGAAATGATCCACATGCAAGATATTCCTCCTTCACTCTAATCCTTGACAATTTTCATCAATAATTTTCCAAAAGTTAAAAAAACACAGCAAGCAAAAATAAAGTGAGCTGCTTGTTTACCTTACTGGAAAATAACAGATATCAAGGATAGTAAGTCATAGAGGATAGTAGAGTCAAATAAGGACTTTGTTCCTTCTTTGAAGGATCTGGAAAACATAGTAAGAGTTTTATTTAATCTAGTTGAGTCATTTAGATGGACAACTTAGCTTTAGCTTACATATAATGTTTGCTCGCAAAAGCTTTTAGGTAGCTTATTGGAGCTTAGTTAGCTCGAGGAAAGTTCGATCAAGAGGAACAAGCTTAGAGTTTATACTCTTGGAGCTTACACAGAGAGAGAGGTCTTTGTTTGTAATGATCGATCCATTGTATTTAGGTTCAGATAAAGGACCATTATGAAATAAGACCGTATGCCTGTATTTTTGGTTTAATTGAGTTTCTTGATTGAGTTTGGAAGAAATTTCCCATTTGAATCATATCTTGTGACCACATTGACTGTATGGTTAGTTGAATGAAAAAAGTCTTGAGTATTGACATTTACACACAGTAAGTCACTTTTATCTGTGCATTGTGTTAGCACTTTTTTTGTGCTAAATAGTTGGAGGAATAAGATTTGCTAAATTTTGCATCATACGAGCTCATAAAATATCTAGAGTTTTCTGTGAACTTCCCTAAGGGTCGTCCCTAAGCTTAGGCTGGAGGATGATCTAAAAGACTTGAGGTTTTATGCCTCGATAGTGTAGGATAATTGTAGGCAGTTCCTCTCATCCTGGATGCAAAGAATCCCCTATCAAAACCAAAACTAAAATGAAGAGCCATAGTTGTAGGCAATTTCGCTCATCCTGGATGTAAAGAAGTGACATTTTGGGGGTGAATACGTAAAAGATAGAGGTGACAGGTAATCGAAGGTCCAGACACCATTAAAATAGATCTACGACAAAAAATCAAATCCATGGCGTAGGTCACTTTTCGGAGTCCAAATGTTCGTTGTTTCATGCGTATGATAATCAGAGGCGCCCTAATGATCAAATGATGGAAGGTGAGTATGGCCCTCACATGGAGTGGGATAAGGAGACAAGGGCATGGAAATGAAGGACATTTCGATACCGTCACCAGGAGAGGTCGATGAACACCAAATGTCTAGTTTGGATGCCATGAGCTAACTGAGGGATGATGAAGATTAGATCTAGAGGTCACTTCCGCAGTTGGTAGCATGACGTTGTAACAAAAAGCAGTGGCATGGTTAATATCTACACATAAGGATCGGATCTTGAACCCATGTGACTACGCGTGTTGTCATCATGCTACTCAATGATGACATGTGTGAGGGTTTGACGGGGCCGTTGTTGAGTTCGACCACCTAGATCTTTATAAGCACCATAGTTGGAGCCATTAGAAGATACAGACTGGGTAAATTTTGAAGAGAGGCAAAGGTGGTTGAATTTTATTTGGCCAAGAATACTGAAAGTCTTGAAAGGAGGTCCGTGATGGCTGTCCTTTTTGAGAAACCTAATTTTCAAGGTATTCTAGTGGATGATGGGCGCCACTCCGAAATTCTGCCATTCCTAAGATTTCATGCTAAGAAGGATCCAACCATTAGGGTATATATGTTAAATACATTAGAGAAGTGTTCTAACACCAGTAAGGTCGACATAAAGATTTTCCTCACATTAGAAATACCTTTTGATGCTAGTGAGGGAATTGCTGTCCTAATAAAATGCAACACCCCCACGGAAGCGGTGCCTGGAATTTCATGTCCAATGGGTATCCCGCCAAAGCCTTTAGACGTGGTCATTGTCTCCATATTCACATCACGTAGTATCCATTGCTAGGAGCGACCGATTGGAGTGGATGCTCATACATGGGGATGGAGGATCAGAGGCCTTCGTTGTCATTGTCATTGACTCTACTTTCCAACTTTATTTGGGGTGATGACGAGTCCAAGAAGGTGTTGTGTCGTATGACCTATAGGAGGACCCTACTCCTGGGAGAGGAGAAGCACAAGAATGACAGGCCCATCAAGGACTTGTTACTATAAAGAACTAGGGCAGTCTTTCCCTAGGTATCTGCAAACAACAATGTTACCAAGAGACAGAAGTGTCAGGCGGGAAGCTGAACACAGAAGGCACATAAAGCTTCATTCCAGTTGTGAACATAGGAAGAATATGCCATCGAACACCGAATCAACATAAAAGGTCCAGAAGCAGAAGGTCGTGTGGCATGCCCAATAGGAGGAGAAACAACTCAAGCCGAGTCAACAGAAAATTGCTAAAGGTGTCATGAGCCGTCATTTTCACAACCGGCAAGCTTGAAAACTGTAGATGTTGGATTATTGTTTAATTCTAGCATGCACATCTCGCCATATTCTCTATTTTGTATGTATTAATCATGGTCAATATGCCACGTCTAAGTTTGTTAGGAGTTTGATTATGGTTGTAACTGATTTCTGGCCCTGTTTCGAGGTTAGTATTGGGCACGTGGACTTCACTTAGTGAACCTCTCACATAGCACGTGCGATCGTGGGATATTAAAGAATACCCTTAATTTCAAGAGATATTGACCCAAACTCTTTTTGTTGAAACCCCCTCCCAATACTTAAAACCGCCTCCCCACCCCTTTTTATACCTCAATCCTTACAAACCACCCTACCCACCCCCACCTTAAACCCCTCATCCCCCCAATACCTACAATATATTGGTTCGAGTTTTGATAATTTTAAAACCCAGAATATGAACTAACGTGATAGGATATTGGCCAACAAGTGAAGCCCCCGTCGTCTTGGGGGCCTGAAACATTATAAATATACCCTCTAAAGAAGGGGAAAGGGTTGAAACCTTGTAAATTTTTCAGGATGGGTGGTTCTATTTTGGGACGAATGTAAAGCTTGTCAGAACTGGGTAGGTGGTTTCTGGATCTGTTATTCAGAATGTAATTAAGTGACTATGCAGTAATACAATCCTTTTATTTACAAAAAAAATATTGGAGAAATATTCTACAAGTGCTTCAATTTCTCACCTTTCAGCAAAAAAGATGGATACAATTCATATATAGTTTGATATTAATGTCTCAAAAGAAAAGGCATTTACCACCAATGGCCACAAACAACTAAAAAGTAGTCAATGGGATTGCTAACTACATTATGTAAAATCCTTTAATAGTGGTCAGGGCAGCTTCAAGAGACCTATAGGTGATACTCCCAATGCCTAAAAGGAAACCTATAGGTGATACTCCCAAATAATGTTGAAATTGTAATGATATTAAGGATCTATACCTCAAAGTTTAGCTCTGATGCCAATAACGTCAGATGATGTTGGCGTCCTCTATGCTTTACACAAATATTTCACACAAATTAGTTGTTACACCCTCAATCGGGTATACTTATAGTTGTAATGAATATGTTGTAATTAAATTTGTTGTAATCAAATACTTTCAATATTGTTCATTACATTACCTGCCCGTGGTCAATAGCTATCCCACAATCAACTTATTTCCTTCAACAAATGTGCAATAAAATCATTTCATAAAATAGACAAGTACAATTGTACTTAAAATGAAGAAATCAACACGTTATAATCAATGGAACGACAATAAGATATCTAATTGACAAATTCGTTATGGTGATAACTTACAAATATGCACTAGAGAATGATACAGATTGTCATTATATTCCTTTCCATTGTGAAGACCTGCATATATCATGACAAAATAGTATGTTCATATAAGCCAGTGATAGAAATGTAAAAAAAGGCATGACATATATGAAATTGTACAAAAACAAAATGAAAATACTTGAATGAGGTTCTCTTGGTTTCAAGAATATCTTATTCTCTAATAAACAGGGCCAACCACGTGAAGGTTGAAGCTCATATGGCCCCTCCCCCCCTCACATCACTCTCAACTCCCCACACCCAATCTATCTACTGTAAAAATAAATGAAAGTTACATTTAGAATAAAACATATAAGACCCATGCATAAACAATAGGAGAACAAAAAATATATGCATGAAAGGTAAATCGAAGTAATAATCTAAGATATTTTTTTTCACAAATACAACTTAAATGAGAACTGATAAATAAATCATGCATGCTACATACTGAACAACATCCAACCATGTGCCTTCATAATCTTGTTGAACATAATCCATGCCACCATCACCTATAGCTTCATCCTCTTTGCATTTTGTCCCTTCAAAATCTGCAATACTTGATAAATATGCATACTCCAATTCATATCTATTAAAATTTATTGGTCCCTTCGGAGGGCATGTCAAAAATACACACTAGTCATTCTCTACCGGATCTTGTACATAAAATACCTGTTTCGCTTGTGATGCTAGAATAAATGGATCATCTTGTACTCTATCCTTGCTCAATCATCTCTTCAGATTCACCATGGTGAAACCAATTTCATCAAATTTCATTCCATTCTTCTTGTGTACATCTATCCAATCACATTTGAACAATTGATAATGCACCAAATTGTAGTCCAATAACATTATTTCTTGAATCACTCCATAATATGTTGTCGTTTGATGTATAGGGTTTTAATCCTTTTCACTTGATCTCATTAATGTTTGTGCATCTATGCACACACCACTATTTTGGGTGGCCTTGACATTTTCTATGCTTTTAACATGAAATCTACACCCATTGATTAAGTATCCATCATACTTAGTTTCATATGTCCTTGGGCCACGTGCCAACCATTTAAGGGTATCATAAATATTTTCTTTTCATTCCACCTATAAATTTTTAAATGTCGTTAGAAAACCATTGAATTTCAAAATATATTAAAAGAATCTCACCTTCATACATCATAATATTCTTGATCAATGAAGTTCAATTAAATCTAATATGAAGGACATACCATTACCTATTTTCTTAACCAATCACTAAATTGTTGGTTGTGGAGCTTTTGTAGTAAGACTTCATCTTTTTGGGATAGGATGTTACTATTGGCAATTTCTGTCAAGTGCATCCTATTTTCAAGTAATGTCAATAAACACCTATGAAAATATTGTGATGTATTATAATAAAAAATGATTTCACAAGGATGTGCTTATTACTTACTCTATCCAAGGTTGAATTTCATCTATGTTGTGCAAGACCCAACTGTGGGCTTGTAACAAACTAGTTTTATCTAATTCAATAGAAGTTCCACTAGATAAGGCCTTCCCATATTGTCCAACCTCTCCTTCTTCATCGCCCCAAGATTCCTTTCTACTAGGCATGATTTGAATATATTCCATACCTTCAACATATCCAGCACAAAATTTTATGGATTCCTCCACAGTGTAGTTCATGCAGCCTTTGGACCTATTCTTATTTTTCACATAACTTTTGAAAACTTTCATGTTCTTAGAAAAAAAACACAAGTTGTAGTGAAATCAAAAGTATGAATAAAGAGTTGCTAGTAATGTATTATTATTATATGCACATAAAATTTTGGAATTTATGTGGATTTGCACTTAATAAAATTTCATTGACCTTTCAAAAGGGTACATCCATCGATATGCAACCTGGTCCTCAATAATGTAGCTCTCGTACCAAGTGTACATTAAAATGTATCATTATATAAAATAATGAAGGGGGGAAATAATTTTCGAGTAAGCACAAAGTTTCCACAACATCATCTTGTAAGTTATCAAGATTTGTTGGATCCACCATTTTTGCACAAATTCGCCTATAAATGAAGCAAAGCCTACAAATAGTGTTTAAAACTGCTTTTGGTAGCACATGGCGCAATGCTACTGGAAGGATTTGTTGCATGATAACATGGAAATCATGTGCTTTCATACTATGAAGCTTGATATATTTCATAGATACATTATTTCTAGGGTTTGAACTATATCCATCTGGAAATTTTAACGTGAACAAAACACGACAAAGAATATTTTTCTCCTTTTTTGAAAGAGTGTGTGGTGCAGGTGGACGAAATATTTTTTTGCCTTTTTGTTGTGGCCATAGTGAATTCCTTATACCTAACTGTTGTAACTCATCACGATAAATTTTCCCATCCTTTGATTTATCTTTTATATCCAGAGGGGTTCCAAAAATACTTTTGCATACAATTTTTTCTATGTGCATTAAATCTAAAATGTGATGCACTAGGAGTTTCTGCATCCAACCGTATAAAAAATCAATGAATTATAACATCAAAGAAAAACTAAACATTATATTCCAATTAAACACAATGAAATCCTTCAAGCATCGTACATTTTAGGTCTTAAGTTAATGTGTGCATGTACTGCCCAATATGGTAAATTGAATAGAATTGACCTTTTCTTCCACATGCTAGTCTTTGAATTTTCACCTTTTTTTTAAATTTCTCTTTCTTTTGTACTTCTAGACTTTCCCCATTTCTCTTCCCTTCCTTTTGTTTTTGTAAAAATATTTGACACTTGTACAATTGTAGGTGCAATGAGATGCTCAGACTTCCCATTAAATGGTCCTTTTTTAGAACGATAGTTATGATTTATTGGAAGATATCTTCTATGTCCCATGTACACACACTTCCTACTACATTTGAGATACATTGAATCTGTGTTCTTTCCACATATAGGGCATGCACAAAACCCTTTAGTCGTGCAACCAGCCATATTTCCATAAGCAGGAATGTCATGGATTACCCACATCAATATAGCCTTCATATTAAAGAATGACCTTGAATGAGCATCGTATGTCCTTGCTCATTCATCCCATGTTAGTTTTAGTTCATTTACCAATGGTTCCAAATAAACATCTATGTCATTTTTTGGTTGCTTGGGACCAAGTATTAACAATGACAATGAACAAAAGCTCCTTTTCATGCTTAACCATGGCGGAAGGTTATATGTGACTATTACTACTGGAGATACACTGTGAATACTACTCAAGATTCCAAAAGGATCAAATCCATCCACTGCCATTGCAATTCGTACATTGCGAGGATCGTTGGAAAAATCAGGCCATTTAGAATCTATAGTTTTCCATGCCGGGCTATCAACTGGGTGGCGCATTATTCCATCCTTGCATTCTCATGATGCCACCTCATTTTCTGTGAAATATATGTAGAGATGTAACAAAAACATAAAGAATCATATATACATTACAATACTTAGTAGATTAAAGAAGATGATGTTTTAGTAGGTTGGTAGTACATGCAGGTGTATGATATAATGGAATTATAAGAGTTCAAAATCATACATGTACATTCTCTTTAACCTCGACACTATAGGGAAATACCTCAGCACTTTGGTCGGGACACATATATGCACCTTTTTAGAACGAGCATCAACCTTCCATCTTAATTCGCCACATTTTGGGCATTTATTTATTTTTTCATATTTTCCCCAATATAAAATGCAATCATTGTGGCATGCTTGTATCATTTCATAGTGCAACCCCAATGATTTAATCAAACTTTTTGCAGCATATGTAGATTCTGGAAGTGTATTTCTTGTTGGAAGCATTTCTCTTTGCAACTTCAACAACTGGGTGAAACTTGCATCAGACCATCCGTTTCTCACTTTAAGGTTGTACAATTTCACAGTGGCCGATAGCTTAGTGAAACTAGTGCAACCTGGGTACAATGGTGCCTTGGAATCTTCAATTAACTTTAGATATTGATTGATATCATTTTTTTCTTCCATTGATTCTACTTGGTCATTTTCACAATTCACATCTGGATTTTCATTATAATATTGATAAGCATCATTCACTATTTCAACCATATGATCATCAACCACGGTTTCCTCATTATGCTCGTCATTCTCAAGAGCTTCAGTATCATTTGTAAGCAATGTTGCAAACTCATCATTATGATTATTATATTGATGCCCGACTATGTGTTCATCACCATGCATAATTTCTCGATGCAAATCATGCATCTCTATTGTGTGGCATTTCTTACTCTTGTCAAATATATAGTTTTGAGTAGGAACTCTCTCTCCATGGAAAAACCAAGTTTTATATGAACTTATTATACCATGAATCATCAGGTGGTCGTGTACTTCCTCAAACGTCAACACTGCAACATTGCAACATTTTTTACAAGGGCATCTTGTGGTGTTATTACCTCTGAATTCCTTTTTGCAAACTCTATGAATTCTTCAACCCCGACTTGATATTCCTTTGACATCCTACATAGAACCAATTTGCACATCACGTAAGAAAAAACCACTACAAATTATAATGAATACATATGCTATAAAATATCATATTGAAGAATAAAATATAAAAAGTATACCTCGTTTTCAAATTTGTCCAATCCCTTTTTTAGCCATTTGAAAATAAAACCAACCCATTTTCTTGAATTGGCTCCTCTAGAGTTGGCCTCTCAACTTCCTTCCAATATACGGTTAGGAATATTCATGTAGTACACCCATATTATTTCCAAAATAGCCTTTACCAGCACATGACAACCATATATTATACCATACAAGCTTCCACCTTATAATAATCAAATCCAAACATCAATTACATAATATTTTGGTTTTATATTAAAGCCAAGATATTTAAGATTTTAACCCATTAATATAACTTTGAAGATCAATTTTTTTTTTGCGAAATCTGGTGGCCCCCTCCCCATTGGATATTGCGCTCGAATATTGGAGGTACAAAGGTCACTTTTAGGGAGCATAATAGTTTATAAGGCTAATAATCTTGACATTAATAGTCCGTTAATACTCCCATCACCCTGCAAATATGAAGTCTGCCAAGCACGAGTTAGCTGGATACAACTAAAACCTCCAGAAGTGTCGACCGTCACCACCAGGTACTCGTTCATTGTTTATAAACCATTTTGACAGTTCCACCATGACCTCGTCTGTAAAAATCCTTCACCCATCCGAGGAGATCATATGTGATCGAATTTACAATGCTTATGATCCTCGTTCGCGGTCGTCCAGTATCATTGATGCCTAGAACGCTTTGTTGTCACCTTCCAG
Organism: Pseudotsuga menziesii; assembly: GCA_001517045.1. Classification (NCBI taxonomy): domain Eukaryota; kingdom Viridiplantae; phylum Streptophyta; class Pinopsida; order Pinales; family Pinaceae; genus Pseudotsuga; species Pseudotsuga menziesii. The sequence continues at coordinate 48,168 of LPNX010333930.1, read as the reverse complement.
AGACCAGTCGGAACTGTTGGTAAATTTAAAGTCATCCTTAATAGGGTTCACATTAGAACAATTGCCCAATTTCCCAGATATTGTCCAAAGGGTAGCCTCCAATTATTCCCCCGCTGGGAAGGCCATCTTAGATGATACCCACTCCCATGTTGTTTGCAAAATTACACCAGAAGCTATCAGGGCTTCCTTGGGTTTCTCTAAAGCCCAACGTTAGGCCCTGATCCCCTTCAGCGAATCAGAGGTTCTGTAGGTGTTCAAGAAAGTCGACCTAGAATCCAATAATAAATTGTTCCAGACCATTTTGAACACCCCATCTCCCTCAGAGACCCTTATCACCCCACTCTCCTTTGAATTGTTCATAAATCCTATCGTATCAACCATCTCCCTCTTGAGTCAAATCCTAAGTCTTGATAGTGATAGCATGGTCTATGAAGTAATGCTAAGCATTCTCCTTTACATGAGTCAAGATGAAGTAGGATTTAAGTTTGATGAGTTATTGGTCGGAGAAATCAGTTCTTAGCTTGAGAAGTTTGATTTGGATAAGAACTTTAGATACTGGGTGTATCTATTTTCCATCATAGTCAGTTCCAATCAACAGATCCTTGAGGTTATGGATCCATAGGTGTTCAAATACTGGCTCCGGTTTGTCCAGAAGATCTAGGACTAGTCTTACACCCAATTCATTGACATAATTGTCCTCAACATCTCTAGACTATTCGACCCTAAAGAGAAGAGGACATCAGAAGACATGAAGGCTTCCTTGCAGCAAGATTGGATTGTAGATTGGTTCTTGATGCTGAAGTATTCAATTATTAGGGTATATGGTTTTTCGGCTTCCCCTTTCATGCTACTAGTTTATCTAACTCCCTCAGTATTCACACTAGAATTGATCAGGTAGAGGATTTCTGCTGATGAGGAGCATTTTACTCCTCACAAGAAGGACTCTTGGATCAAATACCCTATTAATTTCGGGCCCTTCATTGTGAAGAAGCTAACACCATTACCAATGGTGGAGAAAGTTTTGAAGGCCATGAAGTTTCAAGTGACTCATGCACAACATTACGATACTAAGGGCATCATTTCCTAGAGGAGGGTCCAGGTGTAGAGGTGAGTATTTATTCACTCCATGATCCCCAACTTGTCCCAGGAGGCAAATTCTCTTGCCTATGATTTTAATTGGACTCATGCAGAGAAAATTCAGGCTCTTAAAGAAGTCCAAGGTACGGTCCCAGTTACTCCCTTGCCCCTAAACGATGATAGTTGTAGCAGAAGGTCTCGGTCATAGGTGAAGGATATGGAATGTGATGAACAAACCCCTAGCAAGAAGCCTAGGATAGACATAGAGGAGGACATAATCAACCCAGAGCAGGAGTTTAATTTTGAATCTGATTCCCTCAAGACAATAATAGAGGAGGATCTTGATTCAATAAACACTACTTGGGGAAAGGTTGCAAATAAGATGGTGATCACACAACAACTAGTGGTTGTAAAGCCAACCACTACACACTCAAAGAGAAAGCCCCAAAGAACCACACAATCAATGAACAAAGGGAGTGAGGAGTCTCTACTAAATTATCAGAAGTATTCTTTTGCCTCTATTGTTGAAGGGCAATTTAAGACTAAAAAGGAAATGTTGACCACCTATGGGAAACTCAAAGAGAAATCCAAGGCCGAGACTTAGAAGTAGTCCAAGGAGCTAAGCAAGCTATCAGGAAACAAAGTCTCTTTCACTACTGCCAGGAATCTTACAACAAACTACTTGAACCTAGCCATCACTAATGACGAAGGAGTTTCAGAGGTCGAGCTCAAGATGGATCGGTTCTCAATCCTAGATAAGATTGTGTTCCATAAGGGAGTTAGCGATCTCATTTATGCCAATCTGACCATGGAGGAGTTAGCCCATCTCAAGTCCCAACAAAGGGTGGTTAAACTAGAGACCCAATTAAAGCAGGAAAAGGCAACAAACAAGGCCTAGAACCTGTAGGTGAAACTCCTGATAGACCAAATGGCAGAGCTAATAGCACAAAATGCTTTACAACAACCCCTTGCATCTAAGAAGCCAGTGGAAACAGAGCAGGCTATTTTACTAGCTAAGCTGATGGCCAAGATACATGCTTACAAAAAGAAAAGCAAGACACCTATGAAAGACATCCAGCTACCTCCTCAGACCGTGTAGTTAGAAGGGGAGATTGAGGCATTATAGCATGAAGTTTTGGATCTGAAAGGGAACCTTGCTGTACTGGAGGATGACAAGCACACATAGGAAGAAGAGAAGCAAAATATGTAGAAGAGAATTGATGAATTAAATGACTATAGCACCCCTGAGGACAGATCACCATTGCTCTGGCGATCAAAGATATGTCTGAAATGTCCCTGAAGGGCCTGGAAATCACTCAATTGAAGGAGGCCAATCAAGAGCTCAAGGAAAGGATCATTGCTAAAGAAAGTGAAGACTCAGCTGAAGATATCAAGACACTCAAAGAGAAGCTAACCATGTTTGAGTAAAGGGTCATAGGGCGAATTCCCCTGCAAGGGGATAAACATTTTCTCTAGGATGCAGTGATAAAGGATATGCCCTCATTAGAAAAGTATTTGTTCATGGTGGATGAGCATAAACAAGCTGTTATGGTAGCAAGCAGAAGATGTAAAGCTCTGCAGGAAAGTCTAGCACAAATTCCTAGGGAGGAGGCCCAAAAGGTGATTGTTGTTCTAAACTCAGCCTCTGGGGAGGAACTGATTTCCCTGGGGATTACTGACAGGATATTAGTTCTGGTGGCAGCAAGGAGGATGACCAAGAAGCACAACATGTTGCATAATGCACTTACTAGGATTAACATTATTCAACAAAGGACAGAAAAGTTCAACAAATTGTTCCAGACCCTGTTTCATAAAGGGTTGCCTGAGTTTTGGGGTCCAAAGGGGAAGCTGATCCCTTAGAGGAAATATGTCGAACTGCTGCACCATGCAAGACTAAACCATGCAAAGTTTGAGGGTATGAATGGTGGGATAAATGAAGAGGTAATCATCGATAAACTTAGCGAGGACTTTGAGCTATTGGCTCAATTCATGACTGCCAAATCAAATCTCCCTGCTATTGTCCATAGCCCCCTGATTGAACTGGATGTTATCCTAAAGGATCTATTTGAGATGGACACCCCTACAGATCAACAGTGGAAAGATATACATAGAGTGAGCAATCATCAGCCTAGAAGGATCGCCAACAGCTGAGTCAGCCGTAGTCTTTTAAAAATATGCTTGGAGTTGTTGTTTTCATCAAGCGAGCCAAAAAGCCCCAAATGTCGAGATTTCCCTTTTTGATTGGTCACACACAACACAACATGCCTTCCCGAAATGTTTTGTGGGCACGACGCATATGCCCTGTCAGCGTTTCTTAGGATTTAGGACGTACTTTTGGATTTGATTCCCGTAAGGGTTCGACTTTCATTTTTTAAGCCTCTGTGCTTGGATTGTAGCGAACTTTCTTGGAAGTGTTAATGAAAAGTGTTTTTTTGAGTTTCTGAGATTCATCACAGTGTTCATATTCAGTTTGTGTTTCCTGTTTGTGTCATTTTCATATGTGTAAATTCTGCGAATTCTTTCTAGAGAAAACCATGACCTATCTTGAGCCTGCTAAGGGCTATTGTGACATGTCTTAAGCCTTCTAGGATTATCGTGACTGGATGAAAGTTCCATGAGGACTGTTAATGGTCCCAATCCTGTGTATGAAGGTACCATGACTTACTGTGGGTTACTAAGGGTGTCATGAGGGTGCATAAATTTGTTGGCAGCCTAATTGTGTACTGCTTGACTAGGCCTTGATCTGTTAGTATGGATGGCAGTATGTGTGAGGTCTAGTACATGGGTCACTACCATTTATTAGACTAGTTATGCAACTAATGAAACCCTTGAGTTGATGCCTCTCACCCATGTGCTTGCTACCAAGCTGGGAGAAAAGCTCACAGAGGTCAGAAAGAATGGAACCTACTCTTGTTTGAGGCTTGATGGAAAAACACAAGTAACCATTGCGTACAAAAATGAGAGTGGTGCATGGTTCCTCTGCGCATTCACACAGTTCTCATCTCCACTCAACATGATGAGACAATGACCAATGAAAAAGCTTTATCTAAAGGAAGTGAGAGGGTTCAATTTTTATACAAGGGGGATATGATTTGAATAGTAAACTGTAATGACCCCCACCAGATCCTACTGGTTTTTTTGGCTTATTTGCTTATGTAATTTGGTTAAGGGATTTCGTAAAAAAACTTGTCAAAAATACCACTGAGCTGTGCCAAATAGTCTTAATTGGTTTTTGTATTCAATGTGCTGCTGATATGTTGATGCGAAAGCATAGGTTCAAGAGGGTGAAGCCATTCATGATTAACAAGGTCAATGGAACTCTTAAGAGACCTAGGGTCTCGTACATTTGTAATTTTCTTTATTTTGTATTAGCTGAATAAAATAGATATGGAATCTAGATCCTTTTCCACATGTAATAGTTAGGATTGAATTAGTTGTGAGTCATAGGGTTAGCCTAGTTCAATAAGGACTATACTCCTTTGTTATAGGATTTGGAAACATAATCCTCTTGTATTTAAATCAGTTCGAGTTATTTTTTCAGCAGCTTAGTTAGCTTACAGATCTTGTTGGCTCGCATAAGCTTAGGTTAGCTCAAAAAGCTTAGGATAGGTCATAGAGATTTGAGGATATCTTAAAGAATATTTGATTAGATCATAGAGCTTGAGAGGGAGAGAAATTCCACATAGCATGAATGGAGGAATGAGAGGTGCACATAAGAGTGAGCGAGGCGTGAACAAGTAGAATTCTCTGTGTGTATTTGATGTTTTGGTGAATTGAATAAAGAACAGAGGATTAGACTCTCCATGTGGTTTTGATGGACTTCATGTCTTCATATGGTTTTGTAGAAGCATGAATTCATCCCACATTCACTCCATACAACCCTGTATATAAACTCTATGGCTTTGGATTTCCATAGTTGCTGAATTGCAGAGAAGAATTGATATTTTCAGTGATCAATTAAGTGAAGCTTTGTAGAGGGTTAAACCTTAACCAATCGCTCAAATAAAACAAGATCGTAGAGTGGGGATCGATCGTGGGGAAGATTGACGGTTTATAGTGATATCACCGGGAGAAGTTGCAAGCTTTGAAAATATTTTCATGTGCGTGATATTCTATGGAATGGGCTTAATAAATGTTGGAATCCATTATTGATTTGGTGGGGACACTGATCGAACGATCAACAATCCATTTCGCTGCGTGTAAAAGTAAATTGTACGAACACTAAGGTTGGAAGCAAAAGTGATAGATCAACGATCGATATCGACGACAGGGAATAAGCATTGTGCGGAAACTCTTTTTTTAGAAGTGTCGAAAGTCAAAAAGTCGACTTCTGATTCCCGCCTTCCGGAAATAATTCCGCTGTGGAAGGGAACGTGTGGAAACCTAGAATTCCTCTATGGAAGAAAGTTAGACAGTCTGGAAACCTGTATAACATAAAGAGTTTTTTTTTTCCTGATCTCAAGGGTTTTGAAGTCTGTACGCAAATCAACGCCATCATATGTGTATGTTTGGCTTGTATACTGACAATAATTTTCAGATCTTGATTTTTGTAGCGCTAACAGTGAATAGTAAATGCAATAGAGATTGCTTTACATAAATAACAAGGAAAACAAACCCTAAATATCATATTCATATAACTTTGAGTTTACAATGACTGTAACAATAGTTCGAAGGTTGACAAGCAAATATGAAATTACTTTAACTCTAACCTGTAGCTTCTCGGGCGTGCACAATGATTTATGGAAGTGAGCTTTGGTGTCTCGATTTTTCTATGGTGTCTGCCCTGCCTTGCCAACTCCAAAAACAACCCAAATCGTATTGTTCTCAGACTCCCTTATTATGCTGCAGCACCCTCCTTCACTACACAGAAACATTATGCACTGTCATAATAAGAAGGAAGACTACAATGAGATTACCCAACTACGCTGTAGTAGATCCCTGTAGGTGTCAATATGGATTGCAACTCCCTTTTTGGCTGTAACAACTCTTTATATTGTCCCAGCTGAAGCATGGGGATCACTGTAGATGTGGAACTGTAAGGATATGCGACCAACATAAAGTAAATCGTCCTCACAAACAAGACTGTGTCCTCTCCAGACGATGTCATAGCCCACACAGTCCAAACTCTGATAACAAATGAAGAATACAGTCTCCACAAGATGAAATCGACCCCTTTGTTACTCCTTTTTTTTCAAAAACATAAAAACCAAAAAGAGAATATGCATGAATGTATAACATCTTATATCTAGATGGGCCTGAAAATTTGTTGTACGTATAACCATGGCATGAGCCTATAATCCTAGGTATAATATAATATTGTTACTTGTTAGACTCATAGGAAGACTCCCTTGGGCTAAACCTTATTATAGAATATGGTGTGGGGATGGCTCTAGGGAGTCCTAGTTTCTTATATTCTTATTTTAATTATTGTATATGTGTTTCTAGGTTCTATTCTATTGCTTGTAAAGGATATTTATAACTTACATCCTAGGGAGGCTCTATGGGTTAAATATAAATATATTTCTAATGTGGAGATATCCCAACCTGTATACTAACTAATAAATGTTGTTAGTATGATAGGAGATCAAGATGTTAAAGTTGTCACCACCATTTTAACATATCAATGTATTTTTAGGAGGAGTTAGAACTGGCTTCGATCACCTCATTTAATGGCTTGGAAGGTATGCGAAACTTAATTTCCTTTAGAGCTCAAGAAATCTCACTTGGGAGTGAGTAAATTAGTCAAAGGTGCAGTGTAATGGCCATAACATGATTAGAGATCACTTAGTTCAATAATTTCATATGCCACCTGTCATTGATTCTCCAATGACCTAATTAAATAGAAATCGCCATGCAGGCATCTGTAAAAACTACTACACTTCCAACACTAAAATGGTTCATTGAACAATGGAAATACATAAATGAGGTGGAGGCTATAGATTGGCATCACATGATTAAATGTAAGACCGTATATCTCTTCTCATTATTCTAATATCCCTGGTTACCTAATTGATATGTCAATTAAGAAAGTAGAATTGTAAGGCATACCACCATAGAAATTTCAACTCATATGATTTCCATAAGAAGAGAGATCATAATTCCAACCAAGAAAAAAACAAGAAACAATTGTTTGAATGCATATGATAGATCTCTTAGTAAGGAAAGAAACAATAATGAGTCATATCATGCCAATAGTTACAAATAGTAGATAAAAGAGAAAATATATTGTGTAGAATCATAAGAGAGTATATGGAAATAGACTAATTTAGTACAATTATTTTATCCTTATGGTATCCGTACTTATTGGAATGAGTGGGCCTAATGGTTACGAGCATGTCTTTTCTCTTAGGAGGTCACAGGTTCAAATCTAGAGGGGGGTAGCGTATGTACACCTTTGTCAACTTTAGCAGTTAAATCGCTGCGCAGAGGGGGGTCCCTTGTCCCACAAACAAGGGGGTCTCATACACCAATTTGGTGTCTTGCTTGGTAGTGACCTTAAAATATATTATTATTATTATTAATTTGATCAAGTAACCGGTAAATCCACCTAGGTATAAATGTAGTAGATACCGACTAGAAATAATACTATGTTTGGATATTGTAACCTCAACATCTAACCTCAGATGAAAATGGCATCCCTTATGTGGTAAGATAAAATTGATTACTAGTGAACTTGAATCAAATGAAACAAACTCACCACCCCGATCCTTCTACAAATAAACCTCACAATCAATGCATTATAAGCAATGGTTATTACATTATTTAACTTCATGTCATTCACCACAATAGGCTAATATACATGGTCGATTTCATGGTATACCCTCTCATCCTCCTTATAATTTGTATCAATTCATTTTCCTTGTGAAATCCATTCATCAAAGGATTGTAAGTATGAATATTTGGTTGATCACAATCATTTTCCTTCATATGCTCCATTAGTGCATGATAAATGACAACTTTGCCTCTGTTTCAATGTCCATTATTCAAGGTAGCATATGTTACTTCATTTGGTGTCAATCATTTTCAGTTAGGGATGATGGTTAAGGGAATACTTAAGGATAGATTAGATGATTTTTTTTATCTATATAGCCATCTTTTTCTTTGATCTAGCTACAAGATTTTCATGGTTCACTAATTCATATAACAAGTGTTGTAGGAATTAGAAAGGTATCATTTCCATCATTAACACCTACAATACTAGCTGGTATATACCTATAATTTGTTTGATAATTATAAAGAGATGGACATTGTAGGTTAAAAACTATACTTATAAGGAGATGGGGGTCACATCATATTCATATGGTCCAACAAGAAAGTTATTAGATTTTCATTAGGAGAATAATTTCAATGGTATAATGCTGGTCTAAAAAACATAGGTTAATGGTTGAAATTCCTTTTATCTTTATAAGAATTGCATATGGTTGGAAGAGGTACTAATGATAAAAATTCTTAATATTTAAAAGGTTTATGTAGGTTCCTGTAGGTTTTATCCAGGTAGGACCTTAACCAATGTATTAATGAATTGTCAAACTTATGGAGAGCATATAGATTAAATGTAATGCCGCATATCTCTTCTCATTATTCTAATATCCATGGTTACCTAATTTACATGTCAATTAAGAAATTAGATTTGTAAGGCATACCACCATTGTAATTTTAGCTCATATGATCTCGATGAGAAGAGATATCATAAATCCAACCAAGAAAAAAATAAGAAATAATTGTTTGAATGGATATGATAGATTTCTTAGTAACGGAAGAAACAATAATGAGTCATATCATGATGCCAGTAGTTACAAATAGCAGATAAAAGAGAAAATATCTTGTGTAGAATCATAAGAGGGTCTATGGAAATATACTAATTTAGTACAACTATTTTATCCTTATGGTATCCTTACTTATTGACATGGGACCTTGAATGATATATAAGTAATTTGATCAAGTAACCGGTAAATCCACCTAGGTATAAATGCAGTAGATACCGACTAGAAATAATACTATGTTTGGATATTGTAACCTCAACATCTGACCTCAGATGAAAATGGAATCCCTTATGTGGTAAGCTAAAGTTGATTACTAGTGCACTTGAATCCATTGAAACAAACTCGCCGCCCCATCGTTATATAAATAAATCTCACAATCAATGCATTATACACCATGGTTATTACATTATTTAACTTCATGTCATCCACCACAATAGGCTAATATACATGGTCGATTTCATGGTATACCCTCTCAACCTCCTTATAATTTGCATCAAGTCATTTTCCTTGTGAAATCCATTCATTAAAGGATTGTAAGTATGAATATTTGGTTGATAACAACCATTTTCCTTCATATGCTCCACTAGTGCAAGATAAATGACAACTTTTCCTCCTTTGCAATGTCCATTATTCAAGGTAGTATATGTTACTGCATTTGGTGTCAATCAGTTAGGGATGATGGTTAAGGGAATACTTAAGGATATATTAGATGGAAATTTGGATCTATATAGCCATATTTTTCTCTGATCTAGCAACAAGATTGTTATGGTTCACTAATTTATATAACAAGTGTTGTAGGAATGAGAAATGTGTCATTTCCATCATTAACACCTACAATACTAGCTGGTATATACCTATAATTCGTTTGATAATTATAAAGAGATGGAGGGTTGACATTGTAGGTTAAAAACTATACTTATAAGGAGATGGGGGTCACATCATATTCATATGGTCCATTAAGCAAGTTATCTGATTTTCATTAGGAGAATAGTTTCAATGGTATAATACCTGTCTAAAAAACATAGGTTAATGGTTCAAATTCCTTTTATCTTTATAAGAATTGCATATGGTTCAAAGAGGTACTAATGATAAAAATTCTTACAATTTAAAAGGTTTATGTAGGTTCTTGTAGGTATTCTCTAGGTAGGACCTTGACCAATGTATTAATGAATTGTCAAACTTACAGAGAGCATATATATTAAATGTAACACCGTATATCTCTTCTCATTATTTTAATATCCCTGGTTACCTAATTTACATGTCAATTAAGAAAGTAGATTTGTAAGGCATACCACCATTGAAATTTTATCTCATATGATCTCGATGAGAAGAGAGATCATAAATCCAACCAATAAAAAAACAAGAAATAATTGTTTGAATGCATATGATAGATCTCTTAGTAAGGCAAGAAATAATAACGAGTCATATCATGATGCCAGTAGTTACAAATAGCATATAAAAGAGAAAATATCTTGTGTAGAATCATAAGAGAGTCTATGGAAATAGACTAATTTAGTATAATTATTTTATCCTTATGGTATCCTTACTTATTGACATGGGACCTTGAATGATATATAAGTAATTTGATCAAGTAACCGATAAATATGCCTAGGTACAAATGCAGTAGATACCGACTAGAAATAATACTATGTTTGGATATTGTAACTTCAACATCTAAGCTCAGATGAAAATGACATCTCTTATGTGGAAAGCTAAAGTTGATTGCTAGTGCACTTGAATCCATTGAAACAAACTCATTGCCCCCATCCTTCTACAAATAAACCACATAATCAATGCATTATAAACCATGGTTATTACATAATTTAACTTCATGTCATCCACCACAATAGGCTAATATACATGGTCAATTTCATGGCATACCCTCTTAACCTCCTTATAATTTGTATCAAGTCATTTTCCTTGTGAAATCCATTCATCTGAGGATTGTAAGTATGAATATTTGGTTGATCACAACCATTTTCCTTCATATGCTCCACTAGTGCAAGATAAATGACATCTTTGCCTCATTTACAATGTCGACTATTCAAGGTAGTATATGTTACTTCATTTGGTGTCAATCATTTTCAGTTAGGGATGATGGTTAAGGGAATACTTAAGGATAGATTGGATGAAATTTTGGATATATATAGCCATATTTTTTGCTTATCTAGATACAAGATTGTCATGGTTCAATCATTGATATACCAAGTGTTGTAGGAATTAGAAAGGTGTTATTTCCATCATTAACACCTACAATACTAGTTGGTATATACCTATAATTTGTTTGATAATTATAAAGAGATGGAGGGTTGACATTGTAGGTAAAAAACTATACTTATAAGGAGATGGGGGTTACATCATATTCATATGGTCCATCAAGCAAGTTATCTGATTTTCATTAGGAGAATAGTTTCAATGGTATAATACCTGTCTAAAAAACATAGGTTAATGGTTCAAATTCCTTTTATCTTTATAAGAATTGCATATGGTTCAAAGAGGTACTAATGATAAAAATTCTTACAATTTAAAAGGTTTATGTAGGTTCTTCTAGGTTTTCTCCAGGTAGGACCTTAACCAATGTATTAATGAATTGTCAAACTTATGGAGAGCATATAGATTAAATGTAACACCGTATATCTCTTCTCATTATTCTAATATCCTTGGTGACCTAATTTACATGTCAATTAAGAAAGTAGATTTGTAAGGCATACCACCATTGAAATTTTAGCTCATATGATCTCGATGAGAAGAGAGATCATAAATCCAACCAAGAAAAAACAAGCTATAATTGTTTGAATGCATATGATAGATCTCTTAGTAAGGCAAGAAACAATAACGAGTCATATCATGATGCCAGTAGTTACAAATAGCAGATAAAAGAGAAAATATCTCGTGTAGAATCATAAGAGAGTCTATGGAAATAGACTAATTTAGTAATTTTATTTTATCCTTAGGGTATCCTTACTTATTGACATGGGACCTTGAATGATATATAAGTAATTTGATCAAGTAACCGATAAATCCTCCCAGGTATAAATGCAGTACATACCGACTAGAAATCATACTATGTTTGGATATTGTAACCTCAACATCTAACCTTAGATGAGAATGACATCTCTTATGTGGTAAGCTAAAGTTCATTACTAGTGCACTTGAATCCATTGAAACAAACTCACTGCCCCCATCCTTCTACAAATAAACATCACAATAAATGCATTATAAACCATGGTTATTACATTATTTAACTTCATGTCATCCACCACAATAGGCTAATATACATGGTCGATTTCATGGTATACCCTCTCAACCTCCTTATAATTTTTATCAAGTCATTTTCCTTGTGAAATCTATTCACCCAAGGATTATAAGTATGAATATTTGGTTGATCACAACCATTTTCCTTCATATGGTCCACTACTACAAGATAAATGACAACTTTGCCTCATTTGCAATGTCCATTATTCACGGTAGTATATGTTACTTCATTTGGTGTCAATCATTTTTCAGCTAGGGATGATTGTTAAGGGAATACTTAAGGATAGATTAGATGAAATTTTGGTTCTATATAGCCATCTTTTTCTCTGATATAGCTACAATATTGTCATGAATAGCTAATTCATATACCAAGTGTTGTAGGAATTAGAAAGGTGTCATTTCTATCATTATCACCTACAATACTAGCTGGTATATACCTATAATTTGTTTGATAATTATTAAGAGATGGAGGGTTGACATTGTAGGTTAAAAACTATACTTATAAGGAGATGGGGGTCACATCATATTCATATGGTCCATCAAGCAAGTTATCAGATTTTCATTAGGAGAATAGTTTCAATGGTATAATATTGGTTTAAAAAACATATGTTAATGTTTCAAATTCCTTATATCTTTATAAGAATTGCATATGGTTGGAAGAGGTACCAATGAAAAAAATTCTTAATATTTAAAAGGTTTATGTAGGTTCTTGTAGGTTTTCTCCAGGTAGGAACTTAACCAATGTATTAATGAATTTTCAAACTTATGGAGAGCATATAGATTAAAGGTAACACCGTATAACTCTTCTCACTATTGTAATATCCCTCGTTACCTAATTGACATGTGAATTAAGAAAGTAGATTTGTAAGGCATACCACCATTGAAATTTTAGCTCATATGATCTCCATCAAAAGAGAGATCATAAATCCAACCAAGAAAAAAACAAGAAATAATTGTTTGAATGCATATGATAGGTTTCTTAGTAAGGAAATAAATAATAACGAGTCATATCATGATGCAAGTAGTTACAAATAGTGGATAAAAGAGAAAATATCTTGTGTAGAATCATAAGAGAGTCTATGGAAATAGAATAATTTAGTACAATTATTTTATACTTATGGTATCCTTACTTATTGACATGGGAAATTGACTGATATATAAGTAATTTGATCAAGTAACCGGTAAATCCACCTAGGTATAAATGCAATAGATACCGACTAGAAATAATACTATGTTTGTATATTGTAAACTCAACATCTAACCTCAGATGAAAATGGCATCCCTTATGTGGTAAGCTAAAATTGATTACTAGTGCACTTGAATCCATTGAAACAAACTCACCGTCCCCGTCCTTCTACAAATAAACCTCACAATCAATGCATTATAAGCCATGGTTATTACATTATTTAACTTCATGTCATCCACCACAATAGGCTAATATACATGGTCGATTTCATGGTATACCCTCTCAACCTCCTTATTTGTATCAAGTCATTTTCCTTGTGAAATCCATTCATCAAAGGATTGTAAGTATGAATATTTGGTTGATCACAACCATTTTACTTCATATGCTCCACTAGTGCAAGATAAATGACAACTTTTCCTCCTTTGCAATGTCCATTATTCAAGGTAGTATTTGTTATGTCATTTGGTGTCAATCATTTTCAGTTAGGGATGATGGTTAAGGGAACACTTAAGGATATATTAAATTAAATTTTGGATCTATATTGCCATCTTTTTCTCTGATCTAGCTTCAAGATTGTCATGGTTCACTAATTCATATAACAAGTGTTGTAGAAATTAGAAAGGTGTCCTTTCCATCATTAACACCTACAATACTAGCTGGTATATACCTATAATTTGTTTGATAATTATAAAGAGATGGAGGGTTGACATTGTAGGTCAAAAACTATACTTATAAGGAGATGGGGGTCACATCATATTCATATGGTCCATCAAGCAAGTTATCGGATTTTCATTAGGAGAATAGATTCAATGGTATAATATTGTCCTAAAAAACATAGGTTAATGGTTCAAATTCCTTTTATCTTTATAAGAATTGCATATGGTTGGAAGAGGTACTAATGATAAAAATTCTTAATATTTAAAATGTTTATGTAGGTTCTTGTAGGTTTTCTCTAGGTAGGACCTTAACCAATGTATTAATGAATTGTCAAACTTATGGAGAGCATATAGATTAAATGTAACACCATATATCTCTTCTCATTATTCTAATATCCCTCGTTACTTAATTGACATGTGAATTAAGAATGTAGATTTGTAAGGCATACTACCATTGGAATTTTAGCTCATATGATCTCCATGAGAAGACATATCATAAATCCAACCAGGAAAAAAATAAGAAACAATTGTTTGAATGCATATAATAGATCTCTTAGTAAGGCAAGAAACAATAACGAGTCATATCATGAGGCCAATAGTTACAAATAGCAGATACAAGAGAAAATATATTGTGTAGAATCATAAGAGAGTCTATGGAAATAGACTAATTTAGTATAATTATTTTATCCTTATGGTATCCTTACTTATTGACATGGGACCTTGACTGATATATAAGTAATTTGATCAAGTAACCAATAAATCAACCTAGGTATAAATGTAGTAGATACCGACTAGAAATAATACTATGTTTGGATATTGTAACCTCAACATCTAACCTCAGATGAAAATGGCATCCCTTATGCGGTAAGCTAAAATTGATTACTAGTGCACTTGAATCCATTGAAACAAACTCACTATCCCCATCCTTCTACAAATAAACCTCACAATCAATGCATTATAAGCCATGGTTATTACATTATTTAACTTCATGTCATCCACCACAATAGGCTAATATACATGGTCGATTTCATGGTATACCCTCTCAACCTCATTATTTGTATCAAGTCATTTTCCTTGTGAAATCCATTCATCAAAGGATTGTAAGTATGAATATTTGGTTGATCACAACCATTTTCCTTCATATGCTCCACTAGTGCAAGATAATTGACAACTTTGACTCCTTTGCAATGTCCATTATTCAAGGTAGTATATGTTACTTCATTTGGTGTCAATCATTTTCAGTTAGGGATGATGGTTAAGGGAATACTTAAGGATTTATTAAATTAAATTTTGGATCTATATAGCCATCTTTTTGTCTGATCTAGGTACAAGATTGTCATCATTCACTAATTCATATAACAAGTGTTGTAGGAATTAGAAAGGTGTCCTTTCCATCATTAACAACTACAATACTAGCTGGTATATACCTATAATTTGTTTGATAATTATAAAGAGATGGAGGGTTGAAATTGTAGGTGAAAAACTATACTTATAAGGAGATGGGGGTCACATCATATTCATATGGTCCATCAAGCAAATTATCAGATTTTCATTAGGAGAATAGTTTCAATGGTATAATACTGGTCTAAAAAACATAGGTTAATGGTTCAAATTCCTTTTATCTTTATAATAATTGCATATGGATGGAAGAGGTACTAATGATAAAAATTCTTAATCTTTAAAAGGTTTATGTAGGCCGTTGTAGGTTTTCTCCAGGTAGGACCTTAACCAATGTATTAATGAATTGTCAAAATTATGGAGAGCATATAGAT
The DNA here is from genome assembly GCA_001517045.1 of Pseudotsuga menziesii. NCBI lineage: Eukaryota > Viridiplantae > Streptophyta > Pinopsida > Pinales > Pinaceae > Pseudotsuga > Pseudotsuga menziesii. The sequence goes on along the minus strand of LPNX010333930.1, from coordinate 32,459 downwards.
TAAATGTAACACCGTATATCTCTTCTCATTATTCTAATATCCCTGGTTAGCTAATTGACATTTCAATTAAGAAAGTAGATTTGTAAGGCATACCACCATTGAAATTTTAGGTCATATGATCTCCATGAGAAGAGAGATCATAAATCCAACAATGAAAAAAACAAGAAATACGTGTTTGAATGCATATGATAGATCTCTTAGTAAGGAAAGAAACAATAAAGAGTCATATCATTATGCCAATAGTTACAAATAGCAGATAAAAGAGAAAATATCTTGTGTAGAATCATAAGAGAGTCTATGGAAATAGACTAATTTAGTACAATTATTTTATCCTTATGGTATCCTTACTTATTGACATGGGACCTTGAATTATATATAAGTAATTTGATCAAGTAACTGGTAAATCCACCTAGGTATAAATGCAATAGATACCGACTATAAATAATACTATGTTTGGATATTGTAACCTCAACATCTAACCTTAGATGAAAATGGCATCCCTTATGTGGTAAGATAAAATTGATTATTAGTGCACATGAATCCATTGAAACAAACTCACTGACCCCATCCTTCTACAAATAAACCTCACAATCAATGCATTATAATCCATGGTTATTACATTATTTAACTTCATGTCATCCACCACAATAGGCTAATATACATGGTCGATTTCATGGTATACCCTCTCAACCTCCTTATTTGTATCAAGTCATTTTCCTTGTGAAATCCATTCATCAAAGGATTGTAAGTATGAATATTTGGTTGATCACAACCATTTTCCTTCATATGCTCCACTTGTGCAAGATAAATGACAACTTTGCCTCCTTTGCAATGTCCATCATTCAAGGTAGTATATGTTACTTCATTTGGTGTCAATCATTTTCAGTTAGGGATGATGGTTAAGGGAATACTTAAGGATATATGAGATGAAGTTTTGGATATATATAGCCATCTTTTTCTCTGATCTAGCTACAAGATTGCCATGGTTCACTAATTCATATAACAAGTGTTGTAGGAATTACAAAGGTGTCCTTTCTGTCATTAACACCTACAATACTAGGTATATACCTATAATTTGATCGATAATTATAAAGAGATGGAGGGTTGACATTGTAGGTTAAAAACTATACTTATAAGGAGATGGGGGTCACATCATATTCATATGGTCCATCAAGCAAGTTATCAGATTTTCATTAGGAGAATAGTTTCACTGGTATAATACTGGTCTAAAAAACATAGGTTAATGGTTCAAATTCCTTTTATCTTTATAAGAATTGCATATTGTTAGAAGAGGTACTAATGATAAAAATTCTAGTATTTAAAAGGATTATATAGGTTCTTGTAGGTTTTCTCGAGGTAGGACCTTAATCAATGTATTGAATTGTTAAACTTATCAATAGCATATAGATTAAATGTAACATCATATATCTCTTCTCATTATTCTAATATACCTAGGTATAAATGCAGTAGATACCTACTAGAAATAATACCACGCTTGGACGTAACCTCAACATCTAACCTCAGATTAAAATGAAATCCCTTATGTGGTAAGCTAAAATTGATTACTAGTGCACTTGAATCCACTGAAACAAACTCATTGTCCCCATCCTTCTAAAAATAAACCTCACATTCAATGCCTTAGAAGCCATGGTTATTACGTTATTTAACTTCATGTCATCCACCACAATAGGCTAATATTTCATTTCCTTTTGATGCATTTCTTTGGTTCCCTCCAACCTTCCTTTGTTCCACCTACATGACTTGCAGTATCAGGGTCCTTCCCCTTAGGAACAAATGAAATAAAAATAAAAATGAAAATGGGACCCCTAACATAACTTTCCACATTTTATCTCCCGCGAATAGTTTTGCCGAAGAAGGGTGGCTTTTTCTTTTTGCACAGGCCAGCATTTACTTGATTTGATTCTGGTATTCAACACCATGAAAGATGAAGCTAAGTTGTTGGGATATATTGAGGTGAATTGCGTGAGGTGTAACTTAAGATTCATTGCATTCTTGTTCCGCGTTCCGCATTCTGTGTTATTGCAGGTATTTTATCAATGCTTTCGTGAAAACAACAAACAATGAAAACATTATGTGCTTTCTTTATTGACAGAAATCAAAATAGTGGTTCCCTTGCTACACAATTTTAAGTGTAATATGCATTCCATGCTGCATTTTGTACAAAATTTTATCATATGCTTAGTAAGTGTAATACGCATTATGTGGTTTCTGTATTGACAAAAATCAAAATAGTGGTTCCTATGCTACAAAATTTAAAAAATTATGTAAAATTTTTGGTTTCCTCTAGGGATGATCATGGATTGTGGTGGCTCTTCCTAGCTGAGTCGTGGACTGTTTGACATTCATTTAGGTGGGTTGTGATTGTTTTGTGAACACTAGAGTTGGACTGGACTTTCCCACTGTTGCGAGACCATTACCATGTTCATCTTTGGGCTGCCTGTGTAAACCTTGTCTTGCTTGCAGCCTCTAAGGCCAAGGGGTATTCACTCTTGGATATTGAGATATCTTGTTGGCTACTGTACATGTCTAACCTAAACCTACAACACCTAACCCTCTCTCTCTCTCAAGTTATGACATATGTTCCTTTTAGCAGATAGTCCTTACAGAATATAGTCTTCCCTTTTACTTTTGAAACTTGTTAGATAGATTAATCGTTTAAACAACTTTCAGTTAGCAATTGAGTGATGATAGACTTTATTTTTTTGGTTATGCATGCTTTGTACAAGTGGAGACATGGAGGTAAGTGATTATTTGTGATTAAAGTATATCATTATTTTTATTTAATTTAAATTGTTTTTTTTAAACATAAACGAGTAGGTTTTATATTAATAAAACTATGACTGAGCCACCCAAGAGGTTACATCTGTGAGTTCTTTGCAAATTTTTTTTTTTTACCATCACAACATGGGAATACTACTTTTATTTAATTTAAATTGTTTTTTTTAAACAGAAACCAGAGAAAATTTTATATATAAAAAAAGGCTGAGCACAGGTATCCTTACAAGGTCTGTAACCAAATTTTTTGAGCTACTATAGAAGGACAAACAGAGGTTTCTGAGATGTAAACAGAAAAGTAAATGATTCTATAATTCTTGCTGAAACAAGCTAAACCCATGGAAAGGTACTTCCTTACAAATTGTTTGTTCAACAAAATACAAAAAATCATATAAACAAGGAAAGTAGAACCTAAATCTTCTGAGCTTCCTGCCCATGGGTCAGCTGGCCGACCGAGGGCTCTTCCATCTGTAAATCTCCAACAACAGGGGAGTCCTGGCAGTGACTGCATTGGGTCATGCTAGTAAGCTTCTGAACACCCTCCTTGACAATGTCGACTTTCCCCATTAATTCATGCAGGTCTCTTGTGTTATCGTCGATTCTGGAGGCATGACATCCAAGCTGATTTGAGATGTATTTAGTTTCTACTACAAGAGTTCTATTACCATTGACACTAGTTCACACCATTCTATAAATCTAGCGCATACCACTCTGCAAGTATGCAAGAGAAGACTTGATCTCTTCGATGTCCTTGGGGGTTTCCATTCTATCCCGAGCCTGTGGTACCAGGTGAGGCCAAGAAGGAGAGTTAAAAATACAAGAAGAAATTATACCTGTTCTGAGCGAAGCCTGGGTGGAAAGTTGATCCTGAAATAACCATGGCGTTTCTGGTACCTCTTCGATGGCTAGATGAACTAATTCACAATCAGTCTGATAGTTGAGCAAACCTACAAAGAGGGATGAGATATAGTATTCCGGAGGAATCAGGAGAAGAGAGCACATATTTAAGTCATAAGAGTGCCAAGAGGTGTTCATGATGATCACCAATCCTGCGGAGCGTGTGAGAAATTCGTTGTGGAATATAAAGTACAGGGGGAAGGGACTTCCCATAAAGCCCTTCACATGGCCGAGACTGCCGCCTTTCAATGTCTGTCACGTCAGAGGACGCATGTTCAGAATGCAGAGAGGGAGGATGTCGAGGGGGGTGGAAGAGAGTAGGTTAGAAGACCCCCTAGGTGAATAAGGGCTAAGGAACATATTTGTGGTGGTGTTGGTCTCTTATTGAGACAATTACCAACTTATTCTTAACTCCTTGATTTGCCATTTTATCTGCAAGATCATTTTTCTTCCTTAGGATGTGGTAGAAGGTGGCATGAAGAGTGGTGCTCATTCTGCTAATGCGCTCATACAATATTTTTCTAATGCGCTCATACAATCATTTCCTGAATGATCTGTTTGGAGTCTCCAAAGATGATGATATTTGTGATATTTTCCTTTTTGACTAGTTCCAGACCAAGGTATAGGGCTATACATTCGGCTTGTTGTTTTTTCATCCAATCCCCCAAGCATAGGTTGCCGCTGTATTTCCTCCAGGATCAAACATTATCCCACCTGCACCTGCCTCCCCAACATTTAATTTAAATTGTCAAAACATAATATTTTGCACTTGAATAACAATCTAATAGTCTATGGCTAATCAATACTTTAATCATTTAAAAAAAAAACAGGAAAAGCAGGTTATGCCACGAAATCAAAAACATCTGATTATGAACTTTTCAAAAAGAACGCGTCAAAATGATCAAATGGGAAAGAAAGGGACATGCATTTCACAAGGTAAATATTTAGAAATAGAACAATGTATTTCCTTATTTAGTTATATAATGCTTATTTTTATTGTATGATGATGTTAGGCATATGTTTAATAACATTCTTGGCTACACTTACAAAGAAGAGGAAAATACAAACAATAGCAAAGAAGATTACACCTTCTACACCTTTGAATGACTCTACTAGTCCTAACAAAGAAGCAAATGACAAAGATACATTTTCCTTTTTTCAGGAGAATCAGGAGCAACATGAACAAGGTAATCCCATTGATTCAGATTTTTCTAGATCTTTATAACTATAAATCTTATGATTAAGAAATCCATAACACCTTTACGTGCCTTTGTTTTATAGAATATGTTCACAAACAACCATGCCATATGGATAACAATGTAGAAGGGGAAGATCCCTCGACACAAAAAGAGGCGGAGCAACATGAAGAACAAGGTAAGCTCATTAATGTATAATTTTGTAGGTCTTCATAAATAAAATTTTATGACTTATAAATCCATAACACCTTTACATGCCCTTCTTTTATAGAAGATATTCACAAAGAACAATGGCAACAAGATATTAGTATACAAGGTGAAGATCCCTCTACATAAGCATCGACAGAGAAAGTCAAGAAGAAACGTAGAGGAGCAACTCAATATGCAAAAATCAATAACTTGGAGGAAAAGATCGAAATTCATATCAATGAAAGGAACCAACCAATTGGTCCAAACTCCGTCAAGCTATCTTCATTACTTTGTGTGCTCGCAAGGGAAATGGTTCCAATCAGTTATTTTGATTGGAGGAAGGTTTCAGATCAATCAAAGGAGGACTTGTGGAACATTATTAATGTGAGTATTAGACATTACGTGTATTTGTTTTCAACATTTCTATTTTTGGATGATTTCAAAGTTTATTTTCAAACCATGTATGACATCTAAAAATGCAATTCTTGTATGTTGCGGGAAAAATTCATAATCCCTTTGGTCCTTAAAGAATATTTTATGAAATACATTGGCCATAAGGAAAACAGTCATAGATATCGGTTGACCAAAAAATACCGTGACCCTTATGAGTCAACAGAGAAAAGATTAAAAAATGTTCCTCCAATTAGGATAAGTGAGAAAGTGTGGAGAGAATTCGTCCTATCACAAACCACCACTGAATTCCTGGTAAGAAAAAAGTTCACATATTATATAATCAAGTTTTTTAGAATGTCTATTGGCTTGTAATGTTGACTTATATATGTTAATTTCAATTGATTTCTAGGATATAAGGAAAAAAAGCAAGGAAAATAGAGAAAAGGAGAGGGACTTGCACACATCTAGACATCGAGGTTATCAACGGGTCGAAGATGATATGGTAAACAATTGTGATGATATTTTATCCAGTATGAGAAATATTAGCACATTTTATTTTCATGGTAATGTCACAACTTAACCATACTATTTTACTTGTTGCAACTAGAAAAAATCTATAGCCTCTGATGATACAACTACAAGCATTACTAGGGCAGACTGAAGAATTGCCATCAAAATAAGGATGACACTCCAATCACACCACTTGTAGGAGAAACAATAGTATGTCCTCAACCTTTTAATTTATATATTGATTAAAATTTCATTTTACACATTGGAAATGTTTTCTTCTATGATCTCATCTAATTGTATGTCAATGTGAGCAAAAAATTGAACAAGCACAAGTAGAAGTTGCATCTTAAGACTTTGTAGCTAGGGATGATGCCCTTGCCAAGGTACTAGGGGTTGATGCAAGAGGACGATGTCATGGCATTGGATTAGGAGTTACACCAACTAACTTGTTTGGCAAAAGTCTATACAAGGAGGCGCTAGCTGTAAGCCAAGCTACAGTGAAAGAAAAAATAAAGGAAATCACATCTTTGAAAACATCAATAACTGAACTACTGAAAAGAGTAGAAGATATGGAGAGAGAACATGTCATCAACAAAGAAAGTGTTAGTTCCCAATTATTTACTCTTGTCTCAATATACATATTTTTACACTAATGATCTGAATTCCAATATCTGATTGCTCATATAAACAACGTCCTAATATACAAAATGCTCATGTTGAAATCACGCTTGTGGTGGAGGTTAGTTGTTTAATTATTATTTTAAATAATATTTTTTTCCATCTTTTGAATATATATATATATTACATTTTTTTTCCTTGACAGAAAGATACAGGGGACATAACAACCCCTATGAACAGACTAATACAAAAGAAATTAACTTCAATGCATACTCCATCATCCCTAGTAAGTATTGAAAATTTTCGTAATTTAGTTCAATTTTATTTTATTTTATCAATATATTATAAATCATTTTCTGTTGGGTGTAGATTTGCGCATCAAAATATGATGAACATTTGGTACAGAAAACACCAATGGTTCCATCGAAACTGCAAATTGACAAAATGAAAACACTAATTCGGGTAAGATTGTAATTATTTAATCTAGGATCATCAATGTTTAAATTCTTATTTCCATGCATCTTACTTTGTCTCATTTATTCGCAGGGTCAAGATAATGCTAATGAGTTGACACCAACTTCCCAAATGGGGCTGGAAGGAAAGAAATGCTTTCTCATTGCATTAAACTCAAGGGTTAAAGTTGGAAGGGTGACAATACATAAGACTGACCCAAATACAATGGTACACTGTGTCCGTCTTGGAAAAGGCTATTGTATTGTGAATCCAACATAAATTATAGATCCTCTATTTGAAAATATAGCTCTACACGTCCCGGTAGCACATTATGTAATCTAGCAAATGCTTTGTTGAGCTTCATTCCTTGGCATACAGATGACATTGAACTATGTAACTAGTGCTTATACTGTGTGGCTAGTGATTTCAGTGATGTTGTAACAACTGAGAATAGTTGATTTATTGAGTATTTATACTTAGATCAGGACATAGTTTATAAATTTTTTGTAGTTCGAGATTAATCTTTACATTTAATTATAATTTTGGGCACAAGTTGCAATTATATGCCATGGGAACAATTTCTAATTTTGTAATACATCAGTATTATATAATCTTCGTTGCATGTGAAATGAGATGTTTTGTTGTGAATATGTGGAATGAGAAGTATGTCTATCATATTTTCATTAAGTTTTTTTTTGTAAATTAGTTTATCCTTCTATTTCCAAAAACATACATTTACAGAAAAAACCACATTAATATAATTTATTTTCCACATTGTAGCAAGAATAAGAAAAGGGCAAAAATTAAATATTTAAAGGAATAAGCTTGCATCCAGAAACAAATTCATATGCAATTATTAACAATAATAGTAAGCTGATTTCTTAAGTTAAACAACCAATCTACAAATCATTTTGAATTTGAAAATCAAAACTAACTTTAAATATAGAATACTCAATTTGCACATTGAAGTCACCATGTTATTACATTGTTAATTTTGTGTTTGATAGTCATGTTCTTCCTGTGTTCACAGCTGGCAGGAAGGTTTATGCTCCTTTTGTGTTTGCCTTTCTGTCCGATATCTATATCTCCTGGTAACATTGTTATTTGCGTAGAATTGGAGAAGACATCCCCATTTATCGACAGTACTAAATATTTGATGGCATTTCCATTCTTGTCTTCCCCATTTATCAGCTGCAAGGGACTATGTCCTTCATGCACTCGTTTAGTTATATTCCTCAGCTTTCATTCCATAAATTGCATCACTTGTAATGCTGAAACTCTAGTGGAAAATTATAGGTTGATTACAGTCACATTCAGAATTCATCCAATATGAGTTCAATAGATAAATTAATAACATCAAGAAGAAATCATGAAGAATAATTTATGGACCTGCCAAAAATGTGGTTTAGGGAAATTAGACCAATCCTAGGAGAAGATCCAAAATTGAACAAGTATGGAATTATTGGTAAATATTCCTCACTGGCCTTAGGAAAATTCCCGCCACAACTCATAGGACGATGATAAAAATATTCCGAAAGTGTGGATCTCTAGAGTGTTGTATGGTGCATCCAACCATATAATCAGCCTGACCAAAAAGTATTTCAGGAAGAATATATCAATCTACCAAAAGTGCCTCTCATCCATATTTGCACTGCTCCAGAAAAATGCCCGCCAAGGAAAAGAAAGAAGCTCCAAAAGATGAAAGTGGTCTTGATGGATTCACCTTGTTGGCCTCTACACATTGGGTATGTCACTTTCCAAGTTTGAAGGAAAAATGAAATCACCTTGGTGACCTAGGGTTTGAAGAGAGGCTAGTTAAGTGTTAGACACAGAGTTTGAGAGACAAGTTGGAAATACCCGTAAGGGGGTGTTCCTTTGATGATAAAATTCATCGGATGATATGGTCCTGCTCATTGTTGAAATGGTTATTTATCCATGCTCTTGGTTTTTATTATGGTTATCAGATAAGGAAAATATCAACCTGCCAAAATAGAATAAAAATCTTATTTTGCATACTAAAGACAAAGTAGCCTTAAGAGGATGCCCGCCACATATGGTTTGTCGAAGAAAATGCCCGTAGCACATGGGGATATTGTAGGCTGTTGTTTTGTCCACTCAAACATGGTCTCGTTTTTTCCAAAGAGACCCTGAAGAATAATTTATGGACTTGCCACAACTTTGGTTTAGGGAAATTAGACCAAGCCTAGGAGAAGATAAAAAATTGTCTAAGAATGGAATTATTGGTAAAATATAACTAACTGGCCTTAGGGAAATGCCTGCCACATCTCATAGGATGATGATAAAAATATTCTGAGAGTGTGGATCTCTAGAGTATTGTATGGTGCATCCAACCATATCATTATCCCGACCAAAAAGTATTTCAGGAAGAAGATATCAATCTGCCAAAATTTTCTCTCAACCATATTTGCACTGCTCTAGAAATATGCCCATCGAGGAGAGAGAAAGAAGCTCCAGAAGATGAAAGTGGTCTTGATGGATTCACCTTGTTGGCCTCTACCCATTGGCAATATCACTTTCCAAGTTTGAACTAAAAATAAAATCACCTTGGTGACCGAGGGTTTGAAGAGATCTGGTTAATTGTTAGACAAAGAGTTTGGGAGACTAGTTGGAAATGTCCGCAAGGGGGTGTTCCTTTGATAATAAGATTCATCAGATGATATGGTCCTGTACATTGTTGAAATGGATATCTAGCCATGCTCTTAGTTTTTCTTATTGTGATCAGATAAGGAAAATATCAATCTTCCAAAATAAAAGAAAAATCTTATTTTGCATACTACAGACAAAGGAAAAATGGCTAAGTGTTGTAAAGGGGCTAATTGATGCCTGCATTAAGGTTGATGCCCACAATAAGGATGATGTTGGCATGGAATGGTATATATAATGAGGTGGAATGAAGATGAAATCATTGTTGCATTATAACATCATTCTGGAGAAATACAACAAATTAGTGAAAACTAGGAAATTGGCCAAGTATGGGAAAATTGGTCCAAGTAGCCTTAAGAGGATGCCCGCCACAAATTGTGTGTTGATGAAAATGCCTGCACCACATGGGGATATTGTAGGCTGCTATTTTCTCTACTCAAGCATGGTCTTATTTTTTCCAAATATACACTAAAGAAGAATTCATGGACCTGCCACAACCGTGGTTTAGGGAAATTATACCAAGCCTAGGAGAAGATACAAAATTGTCTAAGTATGGAATTATTGGTAAAATCTGCTTAACTAGCCTTAGGGAAATTCCCGCCACAGCTCATTCGATGATGAAAAAAATATTCTAAGAGTGTGGATATCTAGAGTGTTTTATGGTGCATCCAACCACATTATTAGCCTGACCAAAATGTCTTTAAGGAAGAAGATATCAATCTGCCAAAAGTGCCTCTCAGCCATATTTGCACTGCTTCAGAAAAATGCTCGCCAAGGAGAGAGAAAGAAGTTCCAGAAGATGAAAGTGGTCTCGATGGATTCGCCTTGTTGGCTTCTACCCATTGGGTATCTAACCCCTACATTTTTCTTTTTTTCCCTTGGCAAAAGACAACTCTGCAGCACATGAAAAACTTTAGCACAACACAAGGCAACCTGAATGCATCACAAAAATAATTTACAAATCAAGTCCTGACCAACCCCACAATAACACTACTGAATCAATAGATGAATCATAAGAATGCAATGATTTTGATTAGTACAAAATATAAAACATCAGAGCATACTCACCAACAATTTATCAGCAACAAAGTCAATGTATTGACTCATAAGCTTGGAATTCATCCCCACAAGATCACATGGGAGAGCATCACATACAAATTCTCTTTCAATCTCTATAAACCAACTATGAACCAAGATTACAAAGGATACCTTCATGGCTATAATCTGTACTCTAGATGATAAGTCAGATAGGTTTCAGGAGCTTTATAGTGATTGATTGGGGGTTTTGATAACTTCATCTTCTGACAACTGTATGAGTCGGTAACATCTTCTATATAGATACTTTGGATTTCAATGTCAATAGCCTGGAGTTGCTTAAGGCACTACATTAAGGTTTTCTACATGATTTAATTGGCAGTTCCAATGATCACTTTTGATAATCTTTAACATTAATATAATTTATTTTCCACATTGTTGCAAGAATAATAAAATGACCAAAATTAAATATTTAAAGGAATAAGCTTGCATCAAGAAACATATTCATATGCAATAAATAACAATAATAGTAAGCCGATTTCTTAACTCAATTGAGGCTAGGATAAGTTTATGTATTTTATGAAAAATATTTATTTCATATGATATACGGACATTGACGTCATAACCCAATATACCTAAATTTGTGAAAAAAAACAATATACGTGAAATCAATTAAAAAAAACTCATTTGCGTGCATTTCTCAGCGTGCATTCCTCAATATGCGTTCCTCAGCATTCCTTCCTCAACATGCATTCATAATATTGTATTCCTCGCGTGCACACCAAACCAACCACGACCGCAATTGAAATTGGGTCGTCGCGTACTATGGCAACAGATGAAACAGGGGCGTCTTGCACCATGGAAACAAACACAGGGGCCTTCTCTACCACGACATCAGGAGAAGCGTGGGGTTCCTAGGTTGAATGGTTCACGGTGAAAAAATTCCAAGAGAATGTTGATGAATGGAGTGATACAGGCATATGGCCAACTGGTATGTTAAATATTCTTTTAAGAGCAGGAGTGGATAGGTTTATTTTTGGACATTTTAATTTCCAAAATGATGAGATAGATGATGCCATCTATAGTTATGATCATGGGGATATGGAATTGCATATTTTTGGGAAGAGGATTCATCTAGACCCCGATTTGGTTTCCAGAGCAACCAAAATTTCACGAAGAGAGGGGGCAATGTTAAATTCATGGAAAACCCCCAAGCTAGAAAAGATTGAGATGGCCAGTAAAATTTGTGGGAAACGAGTTGTTGTTCCCAGGAATGGTCTAAAAACGGAATATGTTCTTGAAGGAATATACAAAAACCTAATTCATATTATCCTTAGGATTCATAATGAATCACCACAAGCGTCATGATATTTCGGGTGATTGCATGAAGCTGGCCATACACTGGGTTGAAGACATGGCCATGTATGTTCCTCATCTATTATCTAGGAAATTGCACTCTGCATTGAAAGATAGTAAAATGAAGAGGGTCAAGTTCAGTTACCTAAGCACACTGCAAAAAATTATTGATTTATGTCGACCCAGTGTTGTAGGGTCAAATTCTATTAGAACATACATTAGGAAGCCTAAAGAACAAAAAAAAAAGGAATTACCTCAACCATTTTTAATGAACAATGTAGAAGGAGTTTCTACTGTCACTACATCAAAAGTACATGGAAAACCTTTCAAGGACAATATGGAATCTATGGGAAATGACATGCCTTCACTTTCCACTGAAGAAGATGTTGCTGTCACAACTTTGGCTGGAATGCATGGAAATGAAAATGCAGATCAATGGGAGGAATTTGTGAACAACGATATGGATCATTCACTGACTAGTGATGAAGACCTAATTAATTCCAAATATTCTTTTGATGGTAGATTTGTTTTTTCTTTATTTGATAAAATGGCACATTTGAAAGAACAATCTACCTTGTGGGAGGATTCCTTCACAACTAGTGAAAAATTGTGCAGAACTAAGGATGTCCAAATTCTCGATTTGGTACATCGTGTTACAGGTTTAGAGAAAAAAAATTTGGAAACTGAAAAAATAATCGGCCAGAAGGATAAACTTATTGTTGGAGGAGCTAGTCGATGAGCTGACTAGTCGAGTTAACCAACTAATCGAAGATTAGGTCGGCCTCCAAAGGTCATGTCGGTTGATCGAACTGACAAGTAGTTACTCATAACCATTTGGTAAATCATATATATTAGGATGTTGAGCCAGTTAATAACTTGGTTCAGTTTTGATATATGTATGGACCCTCATGTGATTCTATGATATAAATCTGTTATTCATTTACCTGTTCTTGCCTCTTGTCTCTAAATGTTTATATGATTCTTTATGTGTATTATTGGTAACCTTATGTGATATGTGAGATTACAACATTGGTTCAGTTGCCAGTAGTACATATACAGATGACATGACCATGCGTAGATGATATAAGAGCAAGAGATTAAGAACTGGTGGGAGCGTAAGATTTCAAATTACTTACAAAACTACGTGAGAAGAAACAAATTAACCATTGCTCAGGCGAAGGAGAAATTATTCACCGAAACACATGAGAAGTTTGTAGAGTCGGTGCCTCAACTGTTGAAAAAACTTCTGGATGAAAAAGCTGAAAGCAACTAAAGACCAAGAGTTACAGGAGAAATTGATTCAAGGTGGATGAACAAACTTGTCGGAGTCATTTGAAAAGATCACCGATGAATTCTGCGAAGAACAAGACTTGGAGGAAAGAGTCTCGGTTGAAAGCATTGAGAAAAGGTTTTATACAGACCTCACTGAGTAGTTTCTTTGCTCCTTACCGACCCTTTCTTTCAAATTCCTAATCGAGAAGGGAGTAGGCCATATCGTAGAGCCTCGTCCATCACTACATGAACTGCCACCAAATACTAATTGGGCGGAGAAACAAAAGAAGTGGGAAAAATTCATTGCCAAAAGGGAGTGGGAGTACTTCCTAAGAAAATAAACAGAACCATCCGAGCTTTCTAAAGTGTCGGGTAGGCTATGGGGGGGTAGATGGCCATGTGTCAAGGTAGAGTAAAAAGGATTCTAATCGACTAAAATACCATCACCAGCATTGAAAAGTCGACCTAAGAAGGAAATTGAACGAACAATAACACACAAAGGTACGTTGAACTTGTAGAAGTTAGAAAGAGAGAAGAGGCAGAAAAGAAGGGAAGAGAGAAGAGAGAAATCTAGAGCGTTGCAAAGAGGAATGACCACCAGGGTGATAGAACAAGGAAGAAATTCGCCAGAGTCAGGTCATGACCAACAGGAAGAAGGCGTGGATGAAGAAGCATGACCCATGGAAGAAGACTTGTGGATAGAGTAGCAAGAAGCTCTCCAACTAGAAATTACCCAGAAGGTAAGACCTCTGTCTCCGACAAATCCGAGTACTCGAATTCAGGCTATTGTCGAAGAGGACCTGCGACTAAGAGCTGGTGAGTTCGGTATATGGAGCCAACTAGATGATGAAGTAAATGATGATAATCATTTAGTAATTCGTTGACTGGAGGAAGGAAATTGGGTAACACTTCAAGCATACCCTTCCAACCGAAGTATCCACTTGCTCTACCCGACACATGAAGGAGCACCCCCCCTGCCAAACACAACTTTACAAGAAACATAACAATTAGACCTACAAGCACACCAGTGCAGCTGGACATCGATAGAAGAAGTCGACCCGAACCAACTACTTGTGGGAGAAGAAACAACAAATAAAACAATCGATGGGAATGGAAGTTCCACTGAAAACAACTGTTAACAATGAGATATGCAGAGTATCCCACTACCCCCACCACCGCCACCTCCTAGAGGAGACATCACAACCGACATGGGTCACAGATCAGCACATATCCCCCTCTATGAGGGTGACGAAGACCCTAGATGAAACTGGTTCATCTGTGAGTCAATATGGGAGGCCAATCAAGTTATAGGCGAAGAACGATAGATGGCACAGTTCGCTGGCGCTTTACTAAAAAGAGCACTAACTTGGTATATGACTTGTATCGAGAGAATCCCCCAAGTTTCCAAAGTATACATTAAGGCACAATTCTTATGTTTCTTTAAAACACCAAATGCAAAACATCTGGCAGCAAAAAAGCTGAAATCAACATCTCAGAAACCAGCAGAGTCCGTTCAGGAATATGATAAGCGATGGAAGTACCTCCTTAGCCAACTAGACTATGTAATCGATGAACAATTATTAATTCAGTGGTTTCTTGCAGGTCTGTCACAGAAAATCTGGCGACACATAAGCTTGGAGACGTTTAAAACATATGAAGACACACTTACCAAAGCTCTGTAGGTAAAAATGGATGAGGATTTTCCAGCATATCCTGTCGATACTAGGCTAGAAGAATAGCTAGAAATCATGCAGAAATATTTGAAAGAGCTAAACCTCAAAAATTATGATACCTGGTGCAGATAATGCTCCACGGTCGGACACACTAAAGATAATTGTCGACAAGACGTTCGTTTTGTTCAAACGAAATGATTCTGTGACAATTGTCAAGAACATGGAGAGCATACAACGAAAGATTGCCCATATAACATGAATAATGGAAAAGCATCTTGGTGCGCAGTTTGTGAGATAAAGAGTCACGCAACGGCCGAATGCCACCTGAACCTGAAGAATTGACAAAACTATCAAGCAGTCTACCAAACGAATGCAGTCGCATAAAATAATGATAACATTTGAAGGAGCAACGATCAAAATGAACCGAATAATCAAAGATACGAAGACCGTTGATACGAGCGCCAGTTCAAAAATCGTCATGGAGGATTTGGAGGTCGAGGACGATTTTCTGGAAATCGTGACAATCGACCACGACAACCCATCCGGTGCTTTACATGTTATAAAGAAGGACACCGCTACGCAAACTATCCATACAAGGATATAACTGATCTAAATTTTTGTACTAGCTGTGGTGTGGGCGATCACTCACTAGAGGATTGTCCCACCATGCTCGACAAGATTAATAAAAAGAAAAACTTTAATGTCTTGTCGTGTGTTGAGAAACATGATGTAATACATACAAAGAACTTGCATATAGTAACTCGACAAGGGATGAAAATAAGAAACAATAACCCACGTATAAGTAAAATTAAAGAGAAAAATGATTATCCTAATCCATCAAAATAAAAAAAATTATATAACGATGCATCAAACATGTTTTAGGATTTTCCTAGACAAGAAGCAGTCGATGACAGACAACAAAACACACTTAAAGAACTATTCAGTTGAGTACAAAATGATATATCGGTGTCTCAATTCATCAGCTTACTATACAATATGAAGCACAAAAATAATATAGAAAGACAAACCAAAAATATATGCAGTTTGAATTAAAAAGACAAGAGTGATGCTGACCCACTTGTCAACCTTTAAATTGAAGGATATCATGTTCGGCAAGTCGTTTCGACTTCGGTTCACAAGTAAATATTATGACACGAGATACATGGGAACAGTTGGGCAGACCTCAACTATATGAATCAAGAATATACCTCAAACTAGCCGACCAAGGACTCATCGAACCCATCGAGGTTTGGAGAAATGTCAATACAACAATAAAAGGCATATCGACTAAGATCGACTTTGAAATTATCGACCCTAAGGAAGGATCTAACTCCTTCCCAGCCTTGGTAGGTAGACCATGGGGAAGAAAAATGAAAGCATAAATATCTTTAGACAAGGAAAGAATAAAATTAAAAGGAAACAAACATAAAGTTATCATCCCCATTCATCCGTCCTAGGGAGAACCTTGGACCGAACCTATTGATGAAGAAGCCGACGTTTGGAAACTATACCAAATACACAATAATGAAGACTATACTGAGCCTAATAATTATGGTGAACTTTATCTAGGGAACCAAGACTCAGTTGGATATAACTCAGATGTAGAATTATACGATTGGGAGATTGAAAATTATGAAACACAAGCACGAGGTTGCTGGAACTTTCAAGCTATCTAGAAGAAACCAACCCAACAATGATTCTCTGTATCGACTATCACAAAAATATATGAGAAAAGAATAAGTGAATACCCCTCATTAGCACCAGTAAAAACAGATAATAAACAAAGTTTTCGGTATAAGGAAAGAGAATCACCGGTTCTCCATGTAGAACAGGTCTCTAAAAACCTAGGTGGACATGGCCGACTTCAAATCCTGGTTGAGACGTTTACAGGATAGGCTGCTCGATGGTGGCACACCCACCAGTCGAGACTGCAAACATGGACAACAACTTCGAATATCTTCGTAGAAATATTCAGAGGAAGGAAGCTAACAAAACATGCACAAATACCTGTCTTCATCCAAGGACAAGATCCAGAACAACATATACGGATATGTGAAACAGAGTGGAGAAGACTTGGTTACAAAGACGAATGTATATGGCCACACCCATTTCCCTCGACATTAGATGATCTACCTAACAAGTGGTACAAAATGGAAGAAGCACGAGGCGAAACATTCTTATGGAATGAACTTAGATAGAATTTCATTAAGGACTTTAGTTTTATATCGGAAGACACAAAACTAGTTGAAGCTACAAAACAAATAAAAACATTTATACAACCGACTAGTAATGAATCCACACAAAATAAAAGCCAACCAAATATTGCATGTTATAACATTCGGTCCAACAAAATACCACAGTCGACAAGACTCCAATTAGAAAATTAATGCACATATAGAAGGAGTTTTCAATGGAAGATCGATCACCCAGAAACAATCAGTCCAGTTAAAACAATATTAAAAATAGATTCGACCGACAAAAATGACACCGACCGAATGACAACAACAGAATTTCTAGCAACATTTTCACAATTCAAAGAAGGAATTCAACAGATTAATGAAAGTAAAGGACCAGAATGGAAGGATGCAAAAGTAAAAACTAAAGAAATTGACATTTCTAACGATAATAGACCGAAAATGGCAAAGATTGGTGATTATTGGAGTGAAGAACAAACCACAGAGATCGTCAACTTATTAAAAGAATTTCAAGATGTATTTTCACAAGACTACAAAGACTTAAAATGATTGGTAGCAGAAATGGGTGAGATGAATATAGACATCAAACCCGATGCCTGACCTGTCATGAAAAGACCTTATAAGTTAGCTCATAAATATAAATAAATAGTCAAAAAGGAGATTAACAATATGCTAACAGCTAGAATAATTTACCCCATCGACCAGTCGGAATGGGCAAGCCCGATGGTCGTCCAACCGAAAAAGCACGACCCAACAAAACTATGAATCCGTGTTGATTTTCATGAACTAAACAAAGTTACCCTAACAAATCCATTCCGGACTCCATACGCTGATGAAATCCTAAACGAAGTTGTAGGGCATGAATGTTATTCATTTACAGATGGATTTTCAGGATATAATCAGGTGCCAATAGCCAAAGAAGATCAGAAAAAGACAACCTTCGTATGTGAATTTGGTTCATTTGCCTACAGAGTCATGCCATTTGGTCTTAAAAATGGACTTGCAGTGTTCTCAAGAATAATTGTAAAAACATTTCAAGAATACATCCACAAAACAATGGCATTATACTTCGACGACTGGACGATATATTCTATGCTAAAATATCACTGTAAATGGCTAAGGCTTATGCTGGAACACTGCTGGAAGATTTAGTTATCCCTCAATATAAATAAATGTATATTCTTAACCCCTATAGGAATTATACTAGGACATATTGTATGCAAGGAAGGTATCAAAGTCGGCTTTGCAAAGATAAAAATTATCCTCGACTTAAAACCACCAGTGAACCCAAAAAAGGTCAGAGTACTGTTAGGACATACATGGCACTATAGAAGATTCATTCGGCACTACTCTGATATGATATATCCTCTGGAAGAACTGTTAAAGGAACATCAAGAGTTTAACTAGACAAAAGAATGTGATACGTCCTTCGACATAATTAAAAGACAATTAGTCGAAGCACCCATTCTTCGATTTCCGAATTGGTCTATCAAATTTCATGTGCACATTGATGCCTCAGGCTTAGCAATAGGAGCAATCTTGACACAACCTGGAGAAGATGGCATGGATTACCCAATCATACATAGTTGTAGAAAATTAAACAAAGTTGAACGCAACTATTCCATGATATAAAGGGAGGAATTAGGTATGGTATTTTCTCTTCAAAAATATCGACATTACCTATTAGCTAACCCCTTTATATTCTACACGGATCATCAAGCATTAAAATACCTCGTCAATAAACATTTGCACCATGGGAGACTCTGTCGTTGGCTATTACTATTCTAATAATTTGAATTCGAAGTCATCGTTAGACCATGAAAGCTAAATGTAGGGCCCGACCACTTGTCAAGAATTGACATGGGGGAGGAGCCGACAAGTGTCGAATATGACCTGCCATATGCACACTTATTTCGAATAGAAGCTACCCCTGCAGAATTAGAAGAAATAGCACAATTTCTAGAGAATGGTGAAGCACCAGAAGGCATGAACACTAAGAAAAAATAAATTAGCCATGAAAGCAGCCCCATACACCCTAATCAATGGATTCCTATACAAAATGGGTTTAGATGAAGTACTCTGTCGATGTGTGTTAGAACATGAACGAGAAAACATTATGCATGAAGCACACTATGGACTAGCAAGAGGACATTTTCAGTCAGATACAACTGCAAAGAAAATCCAACAATTAAGACTATGGTGGCCAACACTATACAAAGATTGTAAAAAGTTTGTGAGAAAATGTGATCGCTGCCATCGTCTAGGTCGACCGCTACCTAGTATAGAAATTCCTTTAATATCAGTAAACCCAAGCCTTACATTTGAAATATGGGCAATAGACTTTATAGGTCCATTTCCAGTCCCAATAAAAAGGACAGGCGCAAGCTATATCATAACAACAGCTGAATATGTTACTAAATGGGTAGAAGCAGAACCCTTCGACACCTATTCTAGTGAGGTAGCTGCTAAGTTCATATATGAAAAAATCATCACTAGGTTTGGCTGTCCTATAACCTTAATCAATGACCAAGTTTCACACTTCATCAATAAAAGAATTACAACACTAATATAGCAATTCAAAATCGACCATCAACGAAGCACAACTTATCACCCTCAGTCGAATAGAGCAATAGAAGCATTTAAAAAAACATTGACAAAAGGTTTAACAAAAATCTACAATACCAACAAAGATGACCGGGATGAGAAAATCCCTACGGTATTATGGGCGTACAGAACAACATATAAACGTTCGACCGACCAAACACCTTTTCGACTAGTCTACGACCAAGAAGAAATCCTTCCTTTACATTTTCGACAACAAATGACGGTAATAGCCAACATCTTACATATCAATGTCGTAGAAGAAAGAAAGGATTGACTAATGCAATTAACCAAACTAGAAGAACACCGACTGCTTTCTATACAACATCAAGAAATTCATAAGTAGCAACAGAAGGCTTAGAATGACTGAAACATCAAAAACAAGAATTTGTCGATCGGAGACCTTGCATTACTATACAACAGTCGGGTGAAAGGAAAACCTAAAAAGCTACACACACAATGGATGGGACCGTATATTATCGAAGAAATCAATGCCAATGGATCGGTTCGACTGAGAACATTACAGGGCACAATATTTCGGAAGTTGGTAAACGGTGCCTGACTAAAACGGTACCAAAACTTTAAAAAAAGAGAGAGAGAAAAATAAAAACGGTTTTTATAATTGTTACAAAAACCTATAAAAAGTGAAAACCTAAAACCCAAACAAGAATCAAGAAAAATCAAAATGAACTTCGATAGGCGTAGTAGACCATTCGACGATAATCGACATTTTTAGCATCGACATACCATAGATCTACCATACCTTCATCATCGACAAGAGGACCAAAATGTTAAATCAACTCATCATCACTACAGTTAGAGGGAGCACTGAAACCAGAATGTATTAACTCAGCCTTCATTAGAGCGTCCTTTACCATCAAATCTGCCATTACTAACACCATCGACAATATTTCCATCCGCTCCGCCTATAAATACTACGCTAGTTGAGAATCACACGTTGTTTCATCAAGATCTAACGCGACAGAATTACTAGACCCCCTGGAGCAAATCAACTACCAAGAGAGCTGAACAAACAATCGACAAAATGGCCCCAAAACAAACCAGAGCCACGAAAGCCAAAATAAAAGAGTTGGAATCTACTGTAAGTACACTAGTAAAACAATTAAATAACATAAAAATGTGAAAGTGGAGGAAGGATCGTGGGCAAAACATTGGACAGAAATCAAAGAATGGGCTTGCCGTGGCAAATAAAAAATGACAAAGGAAGCAGAGAAGGTGAACCATATGACAATTATGAACTTTATGAATGCACCGCTCATGGCAAGTTTTGGAGGAACAAAGGAAACCATTGTCAGATTCATAATCAACTGGTACCACAATGGGAAGTTTTACTTCGACACACCGGTGGAAATATTGGCTGAAACCATCTATAAACTCACTGGGCTATTAAACAAAGCTGACCTTGTTCCTGTAGGCATCAAGGAAGGATTAGTCGAAATGGTGGCCAAAATCGTGTCCACCGGCCTAATTGTCACAGGACGCGGTTGTGACTTGAAGCTCGACATGCTGGAAGCAGTCGATTGCATAGCAAGCACAGGTAAGGTATACCGTTGGGCCCAATACATGGTTGACATACTTAAATTGATCTGTGAGAAGTGCCAAGAATCAGGTGCAATAATCAGATTCCCATCACTCTTAATATGGATAGTTATGTACCGCTTATGTCAAGTTGGGCATAAATACTTCTTGGAGATGACTAGGTTTCATATGGGGCGTTTTAATCCATTTTCAATGGCTAGAACTCCATTGGAACAGGAAGAAAGCAAAGTATTCCTTGAACACTGGTTCCAAAACCTAAAAATACGAACAGCTAGATGGAGGGTGCCTCAAAACATCCAAAGATGTCTTCCCCCTACAGAACACATCCAACTGGAACTAGACCACACAATAGTATGGCATGAACAAGGGTCTACAACAAAGGCAAAGCCACTCGATTACTATCCAACAATCGAGGAGATCTTCATAGAGCTGGCCAGACAGACCAAAACTGACATTCCCATACCGGAGGCGACAAAAGAAAATAATCAAGCTATTATAGAGCCATTGACCGACCAGGAGAAGGAGGAAGACTATGAATTCAACCTTCATATTAGTACTTTCACTCCAAGGGCAAATTCCGACAGAGGGACAAAAACCCCTCCAAATTGAAAATGCACCAACTGATCAGCAGGCGGTCACACTGACAGAACAACATATTATCATTCCAACTGATTAACAGGAGGGAGGAGAAGAACAGATAGAAGAAGAGATTCAATCAGACAACCCAATGTATGCTATGACAAAAGAAAATTTAAGAAAAATAGCAAAGGAAATAGCAGCCTCAAGGAAAAAGAAAGAAAATTAGGGAAAAGGGAAGGGGAAGCGCAAACTTATTTTATCAGAGTTGGAAGATGAAGAAGAACTACTGGCTACTGCTGTCAACATCCTAGAAGATGCTGCAACAAATAAGGTATTAGTTGAGACCCAATTCAAGCGGTTTGTCAACTCAGGAGCAAAACAAGGCAAACCAAAGAAGGTAAGAACTGCTACCCCACCCGTAATAAATCCTATTGACTTAACTCCAGATTCATGAAGACCTTCTCCCACTAGAATAACACAAGAATCAACCGTGACCATATCACCAAGCTATAATGAGTTAATCCCTAAAACCCTTAAGGAAAAGATGGATAAAGATGTTGAACTTCAGCAATTTATCAATGATTTGCCAAATCTATTCCTTAAGGACCAACATATTAACACCACCCACAAAATTGTCGAGTTAAGATCTGCCCGACAAAGTCTCATTCCACAAACTTCCCAAGTTTCATCACCACCTTCAGTTATAGGAATCATCAAATCATCATACATTTGAAACCCTGACCCGACATCTACTGTAGTCGCAACCCACATTTCATCATTCACACCAACATTCCAAAACCATCCAACTGATGAGAAAGAGAGGGTACAACTTTCCCTATAAGGTAACCACATAGCCTTAGATGCCAAAATCAACAACCTTATGGAAGATTAAGGAATCGACAACCCTGTCGACCCTCAAACATAAGTCGAAGGCTCCATACCGACAAATATTTTGACCACACCCCTAACCCCAGACCATTCACCTTCACCACCACCACCACCACCAGAACTAGAGCCTCATCACAATCCAAACCCTCCATCTTCACCCCCAGTAGAAGCACAAATATCCACAAACCCCATCCTAGAAACCCAACAAACTACTCCTACCCTAGTAGAAGTTCATTCGACTAAGAATCCATTGACTGAAGAACAGTAAACTCCACAACAACATGCAACATCAGTAGCGACAGGATCGAAAGTGGTCCATAATTCGAAGCATAAGTGTAAGAGAAAAGAAAAGAAGAAGAAGGAAGAACAGTAGAAACAACAAACACTGACAACTATCCACCTTGATCAACTGGAATCAACTTCTGCAGTTGAAACACCAAAGCTAACAGATGGAGAGCTGGATAGACTCCTGGAAGCAATAACCAAAGAAGCATCAACTAGAAACCGAACAAAACAAGAAAGAAGTGAAAAAATGAAAGCAGAACAAGTCGAATTCTTGAAAAAATGCAGGACTTTGACACAAACAGTGATACCAGGAATGGCAGAGACCGACACCGACAAACCATTGGAAAAAGCATACCAATTGTTTGAAAGTGTCATGTCAAACCTACAGATGTAGCTACAGATTAAGAGAGGCGAGCAAAAGGAAGAAACTTCCGTGCTACTAAAACAGCAGTACACAACATTTTTTGAAGCACATAAGGTACTACAGGACCACTTAGAAGAGTCTGTCACCACGAAAGAAGTCCTACGGAGTTGGTACACCCACTATGGACAAGTATTCCAGCAGACTTGACAAACCTGTGAGCACATCTAGAACTTAGAAAAACAACAAGGTCTAGACAACACCACGAGAAGAACAATACAGGACCAGATCATATTAGAAACAACAAAATTAGAAAAGATAGAAAAACAAGCTCATCAGTGGATGACCCAGGAAATTCCAAGCATCAACACACTCGACAAGATCTGCCCACATATGAGAAGATTGTTAGATACAACAAATAAAAAGGCTCTGTCGCTGGGACCCGACTTGGAAAACATCACAGACTTTTCAATTCAAGAGAAGATGTCAACTTTGTCAAGCCTCACGACCTTGACCATTGATATCTAGAGCGCTCTACGCAGTTGGGCAGAGTTTCAACATCAACTGGCCATCAAAGCAGAAGCTATTGTAGAAGTATTTGTTCAGAAATAGTTGTCCATTCATTTACACAACCCATGAAGACAAAGCAAATGCAGTAACTATTTGAGACAACATATTTTTGAGTACCTCCCCTGTTTCTTCGGGACGAAGAAATATTTTGTTCCTGGGGGAGATGTTGGAGGAGCTAGTCGGTGAGCTGACTAGTCGAGTTAACCGACTAATCAGAGATTAGGTCGGCCTCCAAAGGTCATGTCGATTGACCGAACTGAGAAGTAGCTACTCATAACCGTTTTGTAAATCATATATATTAGGCTATTGAGCTAGTTAAGAACTTGGCTCAGTTTTGATATATGTATAGAACCTCATGTGATTCTATAATATAAATCTATTATTTCTTTACCCATTCTTGTCTCTTGTCTCTATATGTTTATAGGATTCTTTATGTGTATTATTGGTAACCTTATGTGATCTGCGAGATTACAACACTTATTAAGGATCAATGTTCTACATTTAGCATAGTTCTAGAAGGATCGATTTCTTACCTTGAAAGACTGAAAGACATGTTTCAGGCTGAAAAGAAAAAAGATGAGGAAACTATAGGGAGACTTGAAAATGAGCTGAAAAATAGCCTAATGTTTTGAACATGCCAACATTGAAGATTGTATTTGGTAAGGAAGCATAACTTCAGCAAGAATTGAAGCAAAAAGAAACATTTATTGTAGCTTTGAAGGTTGAGTTTGAAAAGAAAATGAGAGAAATGATCATTAAACAACAAAATGAGACTACAGGAATATGAAACAAGATTGGAAAAATTGAATAAAATAATTAAAAAAATGAGTTGCTAAAAAATAAGAGAATTGAAAGGATTTCAGCAACTCTCGAGGCTAAAAGAGTTGAAGAGGAAAAGAATCAACAGTCAAGGGTAAACAAGTCTGCACACTAGAAGTATCAATAGTCAAGGGAAAACATGTCTGCACACCAGAAGAATCAATAGTCAAGGGTAAAAAGGCTATCACACCAAAAGAATCCAAATTCAAGGGTGTTATAGCGGATTTCACCACTCTAGGTGAATCACACTTTGTATGGCCTTCCCCTGTCCCGCTGCAGACTCTTTAGACCCCATGGACTAGCTGTTATCCTTTGATGTTTCCTTGATCATCCCTAAAACTATATGAAAAATGATATATGCGGCTTTTTACCCGATAACCGCGTACATATGCGGGTTTGACCCCTATAACTGCGTACATCGAGATGTGTGCATAATCCAAATCCTTTTGGAGTTTTCCTTGACATGGATCCGCCTCATTCGACTCCTGGCCTTCCATATGCCTTGAGATCGCTCGGATTCGACCCTTCATTATCCCTTGTGAAGATATATAAGGAACCCCTTGGTACATTGAAGGCATATAGAGATATTGAGAGCAAAGAAACTATAGTCCATTGTTGCCGAAATTTATGCTTGAGTCTGCATCCCTTTGTCCCTTGGAGCACTGTTGTGTTCTTCCCAAGCTTTCCTTTTGCTAGTGAGCTTGCTATCGTGAGATGGAGGATTGAAGTGGTGGAGGCCCAACTGGGGGATTCAGTTTCTCCGGTTCACAGACGTGCCATCAGAGGTTGTATCTATCTTGTAATATCTGATTTATATTAATAAGAACTATCTTTTCCTATCCAATGATGTGTATTTGATTAAATATTGTATCCATTGGAATATGTCAAATGCTTTTACATTATTGATTATATATGCTAGAATAGATCTAACACCATGATCTATAGTATGCTTGTATTGTTTACTTGTTGTTGAGGAAGTATTATATCAATTCAAGCTGAAGATTGGAAAGCTCAATGGGGATCTACTTCAACCGTCCGGAATAAGGTACGAGGTCTGATCCTTTAGTGTTAGAAATTTTATTTCTATTGCATATTGGGAAAGATTGATTTCTGGAGTCAAAGCTGTCTGTTGTGGTACCCCAAGCCATAGGAATTTCTCTCCATAACAGAATTGGCGACTCCGCTGGGGAGTTCCTAGTAGTTGTCCTTTGTCCTTTGGGGGTGATTTTCTCGGCATTCAATGTATTTGAATTGCTCTTTCTCTCTTGTTTCTGTGTCAGTTCTGGGGGCATGTATGCTTGGTAGAGTCTGATTGGAGTGAAGTTTGTCTCAGCCTGTTTGTTTACCTTGTTTTATGCACCTTTTCTTCCTGTACGCGGGTTTTTGATTTACAGTCGCGTATACACGCGGTTTTATCTGTGATTTCCGCGTATACACGCGGGTTTACTGCGAACAGTCGTGTATACCCTGTATTTTTCTCTTTTGTGGAAGATAATTGGTTGCTGGGTGAATGCTGTTAGTTGCTGAGTCTCCTTTGGCACTGCCTGAGTCTATTTTGACCTCTGTTTCTGACCGAAAAGTTTTTTTTTTAGCCTAATTTTTTTTTATAGGAAAGTTCTTGTCATGGCATTTTCGATTTTTTGTTTGAGATTAGTGCATTAGAGTTCTTTTACCTTAGTGCTTTGCTTGGATGCTGTTTATGTGTGCTTGCAGAGTCTGAGGGTGGTAGAATCATTCTTTTGCTTTTTGCATCTCTTATATTTTCAAAAAATCCAAAAACATTTGCTTATCATAATGCATTGCATTTTGCAGTTTGCATTGTACTTGCACTAGATCTAGATTTGCTTTGGAGTACTAGTTAGAACTTCATATAGGAAAAATTTGCATTCATCATTTGAAGAAGAATTATGCATTTCACGTAGTAGCATACCCTGTTTACATGGACACAATGCATTTGCATTAATTGTTACGGTGTGCATTTTACTTCATGTTGCGTCATAACACCACTAGTTGCACGACCATATCCTATTTTTGAGTAATAAAGCCAACTAAAATCAACGCTAATTAAAATGAATTACACTCTTTTCTTTTCTAGGGTGCACCAACAAGCTTAGGTTTTAGGATCTTGGAATAGTTCATTGTAAGTCAATTCTCCAAGATCACTAAACAACAACATCTAGGTGTCTGTCCAGGAAGTGTGTAAAATCCTTGATATAACCATCGTTCTCAGGATCCTCCTCTCAAACGGGAGTTAAGCACAAGGTAGTGTGAGCGGTTATTGATTGGGATGACCCCTAGTCATAACTAAGTAGCACCGGAGATATTTCCAGGATTGTATTCGTATCTGGGGGCTCTTTCGAGAGTTTCGAGCTTTGCTACCCTGCCCATATGGTCAATCCCGCCTGCGACTGTCCACCTGAGCTTTGATTATATTGAGGTGACCTTAGTTACCTTACCTAGGATATCGAGGGGGTACTTGTAGAGGTTATTCTGCATGTGTCCCGACCAGGTTGGGGTCGGACAACACAGTCGCTTTACGCGTTGAAGCTGAGGGCCACAATAATTGGTTACGTACCTCCGCCTGTTGTGTATGGGAGTCTCAGGCCTCTCCTAGGCGAGACATACCTGCTTCATTCGGGAGCTCACTTATCCAGCCCTTGTTTGCCTGCATTTGGCTTTAGATTTTGTTAGTGATTGCTCTGTGCACGCTAGTTGGCCTAGGGTTTACGTAAATAGAGAGTCTTTGCTATTTTTGTTTTGAGTCATTGTGGATTCGAGTGCGGTTCCGCGCCGTTCTCGTCGGTTAGAAGGAATTCCGCCTTCTACTTCTCCTCCTCCTTTGGGAGAGAGACCTAGACAGTCCAGGCAGACTATGTCACACACTGATTCACACACCATGGAAGATCATTCAGAGACTATTCCTGAGCCACCTCCTCTCCTTCGTGTTGACGATGGGGAATTTACTCCTACATACGATCCTTCACCTGACCTAGCTAAGTTCGGTCCTGTGATTTCCCAGATAAGATATTTGCACGATAGACCTACTCACCCTAGGGATGATTTCCCATTGACACATTACCGATATGGAATGCCGAAAGATGCCGAGACTCACTTTGAACCTGCCAGCACTAGCTACGATAGTGATGCTATGACTGGTTTTCCTATGCACGATTTGACATTTCATGTCGAATCTGACTTCGAGCCTAGCACTATGCCTGGGGGAAATCCCATTCCTTACCTTGCAGAGAGGTTTGGGACTACTAGTCACATTGCACCTTTCGTCATAGTGGTGGAAGCTACATCTCATCTCCCTCCTAGGTCTAGGGTTAGCGATCCGATTAGGATACTAGGTCCGAGACGGGTGACGATAGGAGGTAGTACTTATCTTATCACTCAGATTCCTTCGTCCTCGGTTTCGAGTTCTTCAAATGTACATCCTCCACCTTATCCACGTGGTCCTTCGAGCCAATATATGGCTACGAGTTAGGTCAATACTGCGGTTACTAGGCCGATTGTGTCTCAAGTTCATATACCACCCGCTGCTTCGGAAGGCTATATTCACGCTTATAGTGGTCAGCTTGTTACGTCCGGGGCCTATATACCTACTTATGGTATGTATGCTCCCTCTTCCGGAGCTTATCTTCCTACCTACGGAGTGTCCCATGGGACATAGCATGAGATGACCTATGGCCCTTATTACGGGACGCAGTATGGACAGGTTTCTTCACCTTATGGAGGCAGGTATCAACAACCTGCTTACTCTCCTAATTATGGCTTCGTAGTGCCTACTAGTCAAGGTCCACCTTACTATGGTACTTCCACATTACCCTATACGGGTCAGACAGGAGGAGGACACTATGGCCAAGGCCATGGTGGTGCTCAAACCTATGTGAACCAGGGAGCGGTCCATCGACCTCATCATCCTAGGCTCCCTTTCCTCACGACGCTTAACCTTCCTGACTTATCGAGACTTACGAACGATCCCGTGGATCATGACCCGGCTTGGCCGGCTGTCCCTACCAAGCTTCCTTCGGAAATACCTAAGTTCGAAGGCAAACCGGGAGAGGATACGAGCGAACACGTTACCACGTTTCACCTTTGGTGCTCTTCGAATTCGTTACATCAGGACTTAGTCCGCTTGCGACTATTTCAACGCACCCTTACGGGGCCTGCTATGAAATGGTATATAGAGTTACCAAAGGGAGCTTTTACCTTGTTCGACGATCTTGCGATGACTTTTCTTAATCACTTCCAGCTACCAGTTCGCTATGACGTTGGTACTGAACTCTTGTCGACATTTCGGCAAGATAAAGCCACCCATATTTCTGATCATATTCAGGAGTGGCGTAGATGGAAGAGATTAATTAAAGCCTATATACCGCCAGAGTTCCTTCTCGAGTGGTTCCTCAAGTCTTTATTGCCATATATCGCGAAGGATGTTTCCACATCTAGAGTGCAGAATGAGGAACAAGCAATCTTTAGGGCGCAGGAGCTGGACTTGCTTTATGCTCAGTCCAGTTTGTTGTATGAGATTATTCCCAACACTCCTCGTTCCATTTTCGATCCCAAGGTCAAACCTGGACCACATGCCGATGGCATTGTGGGTTGTACAAGTGTGAAACCTGCAGATTCGGTTACAAAACAAGTTAGTCAATTGTCCCTCGACCAGTCTACTTCGGGACAAGCTACGGCTTCGTCTCAGCCCACCCAAATGGCGAATGTACTTTCTGTGCAATCGTCGAACCAGAAGGGTAACCAGCAGCCCGGACGAAATAGAAAAAAGGGTAAGAATAATAATCGAAAGGGTGGGAATAGG
Source organism: Pseudotsuga menziesii (assembly GCA_001517045.1). Lineage (NCBI taxonomy): Eukaryota > Viridiplantae > Streptophyta > Pinopsida > Pinales > Pinaceae > Pseudotsuga > Pseudotsuga menziesii. The sequence continues at coordinate 2,733 of LPNX010333930.1, read as the reverse complement.
AATGAGAATGCTACCAATAATGGCAAGAACAGTCAGAATGCTGGCGGGGACAAGAAAGTGGTAAGGTTAAGTTCCCTTGCAAGCTATGTAAGGAGGATCACCTCACTTACTTGTGTCCTCGAATTGATGAAGCTTCGAGACTCTTAGCACAAGGACCAACTGTGCTAACGAACCCTTTACCGCATAACCAGAATATGAACTCGAATTCCCAGGAGCTATCTAGTGAGAATGATCCACCAGAGACTGGTGCTCGTGGGTGCATTAACATGGTCCGTGCTGCCAAGGTTGTGACTCGTGCGAAAGATTATGGATCGTCACAACCCAACCCAGGCAAAGAACCTGATCCACGAGGAACCCCTTTGTGCATTGAGAAACCTGCGGATAAACTTGAGGCTACACCTCGGATTCCTAAGGGGGTACTTAAGTGCTCGGGGCATAATCCAAATTCCCGAGCCGCCCAGAATTATTCAGTTGTCGAGTATTTGGGCCATACTCCTTGTGCGATGTCTGCATTGGAAGTGCTTCAGAGTTGTCCTTTGCAAAGGAAGGCTTTGCTTTCTGCTCTTGGTGTGAATGGTGATGATTCTTCCTCAGTGATCAAATTTGAAACCGCAAGACATCAGCCTCACTTGCCCTACTATGTGTCACTTTTGGTACACGTAGAATGTCTTAATATGATCATCAAGCACATTGTGATTGACGAGGGCGCTGCTGCATCTGTGATGTGTTTGTCCTATTGAAAGGGTCTTGGTTCTCCTGAGTTGTCAAAATCGACGACTATGTTAACTGCTTTTGATGGGAGATCTTTTAGGCTGCACGGTATCCTTCCGTCCCTTAAGGTCCGTTTGGGGGGGAAGACCGTTGCGATAGAGGTTGAGGTGGTTGACGCGCCCCTTGACTACAATCTCTTGCTAGGTAGGAACTGGATGTATGTTGGAGCAGGGTCCCACAGCTACAGAAGAAGCTGCTAGTTTTGGCGAAAAGATATAGTTTTGGCGGAAAGAAGACAAGGCAGAGCTACGACGCCGTAGCACGTTTCCAGCTGGAGAGCAGAGCCGAAAACCGTGACTTTTTGGGATGCAAAAGTCAAAGAAAGGCAACGGTACCTGAGCGGCCGAGAAGGGAGAGCTCACCCACTGCATTGAAGGCAGCGGCAGAAGACAGGAGGGCTCAGCGACCCTCATAAAGAAGAAGGAGCAACGAGGCTCAAGCATTGAAGGCGAAGGACAGAAGAGAGAAGCGGTGCATAGTACCCATGGTCAGTGCCGGGAAGCATGGAAGACTGCAGAGAGCTGTGGTGTGACGGGAAGCGGCTACCTCAAGGACAGAGAGGACCGACTGTCACTAATTAGGGTTTGGGTTACTATTGGGACAGGCCCACAGTGTTGTAATGGCGAGACCTTCGGGCCGCCTATAAAAGCTTGTATTTTGTATTGTAAAGGGTTGGTTGGTTCGTAGGATGAGTCGATAGTTAGTCAGTTGATTATTTTTGAAGTAGACTCAGGAGTCAGTCAGACAGACTGTGTTGTAACGATCCAGACACCTAGCTTGTCTGTGAGTCATTTGAGTCTGTATGTAACCATCCACAGAGAGAAAAGAGAGGGAAGGATATATTGAAAGAAAGGCAATATAGAGATAGAAATAGGCCAAGGATTTAGAAGAGATATCGCGCTGCATATGCAGTGCAACAGACTGTGCTAACTTCCCTCAAAATATATAATAGAAGCACAGTTTGGTGGACGTAGCTCCCATCCTGGGGGTGAACCACGTTAAATCTGCGTGTTATGTGTTGCGTGAATGTGATTGTACTTGCTTATTGTTACTGGTTACTATGCATATGATGATAGTTGCAGTAAGTAAATGTATGTATTGTTCAGCTCATGGTAATGCAAGATGATAGAGATAAGTTGAAGTATTTTAGTAAGCTGCTTAAAGACTCCTTTACGTCTGTTTCTAATGACCATTTAATCACAATATAACTTCCGGGAAGTAGAGTTTCGCACATTGACACCGTCAACGCTAAGAGTGCAAAGTCGTAGTGGTAAGATATCGTAGAGAGGCGATATCGCACCGGCAGAGGAGCCGCGGTGCGCAATACTGCGAGCTAAGGGATTAGCGTTGAGGAGAGGTTGGGTGTCCCACGGTGCGCAGAGATGCGATAAGGTTGGAGATATTGTGAGTAAGTGGAGGTTGCGCGACGTGGGAAGAAACCGTGCGACTTGCGCGTGGATAAGAATCGCACGACTGAAAGTGCTGCGAGTAGAAGGGGACGTGCGATGCACCAATATAGTTGATTTTGTGACTCACAGGAGTAAGAGAAGAGAAGTAGGATGCGCAGAACCTGGTCCAAGACACTTGAGTCTTGGCCAACCCATTAGATTCACTTCGGGTGAGACTTCATATCGCTTCGTGGTCTATCGCCGAAAGGGCCAGTGAGTTAGGGGTGTTGTTGATTGATTATAGTAAACCCGGGTCTGCCCATGCAATCAACAAATGGTTCCGTTGTTAGTTTAAATGATTGGGAGTTAATGTTCTGTTGGCGTCCTACTAGAGAAGAGTTTCACCAGTGGCTGGATTCAGACTTAAGGGAGTTCGCCAAGAAAGAGAATCGGAGTCCGAAACTGAGCACAGAGACCTGGTTAGAAAAGCATATCGCTTCAGACATACACGCTATATTTTTTGCAACCTATGGAAACGAGCTTTTCGACTGGTTATCTAAGTTGACAGATAGGA
>LPNX010333894.1:143636-156585 GCA_001517045.1 Pseudotsuga menziesii | reverse complement strand
GGCAATCTAGGGCATCTAAAATTTCAGTTTGGAATTGATGTGGTTGTAGATGTTTTCCCACAAATACACAACAAACATCACAGCATGCCCAAAAAAATTAAAACCCTAAACCGATTGCATGCCCAAAAACCCTTGTCACAACATGCCCAAAAAATGAGGTGATGCTTACCCGTTGAGCCATGAGCTCCAAATCGAAACCGTGACCTCCAAACGTGAACCGCGAGCTCCAAATGTGAACTGTGAGCTCCAAATTGAAACTGTGAGCTCCAATTCTCAACCGTGAGATCCAATTCTAAACCCTGAGCTCCAACGGAGCTACTCCAAAATTCACAAAAATGTCCAAATTGCATAGATCTGTCCAAAACGAGTCGCAACAATGTCGAAATAGACTATTTATTTATTATTTTATATTATTTTATATTATATGTATTTCCATAATAGTATTTTTTTATTAGGTATAGTATTTTTAACTTAGCTATATGTATTTTTAACTTAGGAATAGTATTTTTTATTATAATATGATGATGATGGCGATCTCACCTAATCCCTACAACGAAACCCTTGAAGATGAAGATGATGATGGTGATCTCAGCTAATCTGTACAATCTCACCTAATCATCATCATTATGTTGATCATCATCATCTTCATCATCATGATCATGATCATGATCATCGTCATCATCATCGTCATCATTGTCATCGTCATCTTCAACATCGTGGTCTTCATTATCATGACCCTCATCATCATCATCATCATCATCGTCTTCATCTTAAGATGAAGGAAATTGTTTGATATAGCCAATAAAATGAAAGGAATTTTTTGTATCCTTGAAATACTTCTTATATCTAATAGATTCCTTGAATTCTAGAACTATGGGTCCCAAATATATGTTCAATAGAGAGATGCAAACCTAAGAGGAAGAAAAACATCCTAACTTGAATAAAGAAACTTCACATTAATGAGGGAAGAACCATCTACATAACGACACATCCCTATCTTGGATAAATGAAAATATAGCTTTGAAGGATGATTGAAAAGTTGAGCATTTGAGTCGAGCTAGTGACAACTAGGGTAGAACCTAGCTACACAAAAAGTTCAAGTCATTAGAGGAAATTTCAACTCAAAATGGGCCTTTTAAATTTTATTCAAATTCCATGTCATCATGTGTTAGCCAATGAAATTTCTTTAAATTTGAAATACTGTATAGGTCTTAAACACTTTTTTAATATAAATTTGGGGATAGGTATCATAAAAAAAACTATTTTTTTGGTTTGTATTTTTGACATATCTCCCTGTTTTTTTACTCAAATTTCGATCGAGAGAGATTGTTGGATGTGGAATTAAATTCCGCATCCAACGAGTACCCACTTGGCATACTTTTGACGGACCCCGCTGCCCCAAAAACAAGAAATGCCTGAAAAAATAGAATGATGATGTCCTAAACAAAGTATATGCTCTTAATTGAAGCAATTATGACTAGAAAATACAATTAGAATATGAAGGATATAATAAACATCCACTAGCTAATAATTAGCTTTTAGCTTCCTCAATCTACCTTTCCCCTTTAGTTTCTCCCCTTCAAATTTGTTATTAGAGTCTGGATCACAAATGCGACGTAAATTGAGATTTGATGATAAAATAGGAAGATATTCACTAACATACAACATGTTTTGGTATACCGTATATCCTTCCATCATACAACCCTCTGCATGTGCTCGTTGTCTCACCAAACCCTTCATAAATTTCAAGTGCCTCTCAACCATCCACATGGACCTTGAGTGCACAGGTCCACACAACTCAATATCCTCAACTTGGTGTATGAGGTAGTGTTCCTGTCCATTGAAAAATGCCAATGGTAGATGCTTCTGCATTTCACACATGAGACGAGGAATTTATCTACTCCAATACTTTATATCTTCTTTATGGATTTCTTTAGATGTCAATCATCTATAAGTGACGCAAACCAATAACGATATTTAACAAAAACAAACATTAAATTACAATATATGCTGAAATAGTGCACAAAAAAACAAATATAAATTATACAGAGAATTAAATAAACACTAAGCACATGCAAGTAATCGCTAGTTACCTCATGTATTTATCAAGATTATATATAACTTGTTTGATGTTGTTGTCGAAGTTGTCCAGGAGAGAGAGAGGTAGAACATACTGTATCAATATACAAACCATGCCATTTATTAAACAAAGAGTATACAAATAAGAAAAAAAATATACACAGTAAATTGACAAAAACAAAATTATATGGACATAACAATAATAATTACCTTGATGAAGACATGCCAATCATGTGTTTTGACCCCCGCAAAATCACCTTTTTTGGTTATGATATTCTTCAAGTTTGCAAAAAATCCAGTGGGAAATTTAATTTTCTGCATTACTTCTTTGACAACATTGCTTTGTTGCTCCGTAAAAATCCATGGAATTGAGTTTATATTAACTTGCTCTCCATTGGTATGAAATTGGATGACGTCTTTCATTGCATGGTTTCTTTCTTGAATGTCTTTGCAAGCTTTCATAAATTTATATTTCTCCCTCCTTAGCTCTAGTAGTCACCATAAGGTTTCAGTAACATTCTTTCCAATATGCATTGTATCAAACAAATGAGCAATTTGTAGGTGCTCATAGTAGGGAAACTTGCTGAATTGAATAGGATAACTTTTCATTCCTCATGGAAGACCATTAATGCCTTCATGATCACGATGGAAATCATGAATATTAGTTTATAAATAAATTACATCATAAATCAAATATGGCCACTACAACAAACAACTCACAATAAAAATTAAAATACATAACAATTCATATACGATGATCCATATGTACCATGATGACGATTTCTATTGTATTGCATTTTCCAAAGGTGAGGTGTCATTCTCCATGGTTTTAATGCAGTCTCCTACTTCCCATTGAAAATATTTTTTTCAGTTGTTCTATACTTTTGATTCTTAGAGAGGAAATGCCTATACTCATCAAACACCTCCTTTCTTAAGCTTTTTGAACGACGAGATTTTATCTTATGACCACAAACTGGACATGCAAATTTACCCTTTGTCTGAAGACCTACAATATTTAGATATGGAATATCTATGTCAAATATATCCATATATAAACTATTCTAACTACTCCATATCATAATTAAAAGCAATTAAAGTGGAACTTAAAATTACAAACCAAAAAATGAAGTTAACCCATGGGCATCGTGTATTGTCCATACAACCATTGCATGGAATTGAAATTGCCTTTGTCGTATTGTTCTAGATATGTCATACATAGTTATGCCATTCCATAACTTCAATAGCTCATTTATAAGAGGTTCGATGTATACATTCATATCTTTGACTTGGAACTTACCTGATTCATTTGAAGTACATATAAAATATATTGTTATGAGAACCATTAAGATATATAAACCATGCACAAGAGTAAAATAATAGATATATATATATGAAATTAAGAAACATAATACGACAAATGAGATGCCACAACTACATTATAAATAAAACAGTTTTCGACAAAAAAACCTGGAATAATGATCGACAACATTATGTGCTCCCTCTTTATTGACAACTATGGAGGAATGTTATTGTTGATAACAAAAATATCCCACACTGTGTAAATGGATTTCATCTGTGCAAATGGATTAACACCATCTGCTGCCAAAGAAATCCTAAGATTACGTGGTTCTTTAAAGTGAGGCCACTTTTCCTCCATATCTCTAAAAGCATAACCATCTGCAGGAATTTGGATAAAATCATCTTGACTTCTATTCCTGGCATGGTAATCCATAAATTGCGCTATGTTTTTGCACCTAAAAATTTGTTGCAAACGTGGAATGATGGGAATATAACGAAGAACCTTCTGAGGCAAATTTTTTGTTACTTTATCTGTACGATATCTACTTACATGACATTCCAGACATTCTGTTGCAAATTCATGCTGATTATAATATATAACATGGTTATCGGGGCATGCATGAATTGCTTCATAATGCATTCCAATCTCTTTCATGATGGAAGATAAATCTCGATATGTGCGATGTAAAATATTTGATGGTGGTAACAAAAATTCAGCTATTAGGCTACAAAAAAATAAAAATAAAATTGTTAATGTAATAAATAAATAATATTAATGAAACACGCTTCATCCGTACAATGATCAATATTGAGTTAACAATACAATTATTAGAGGAATACAAATAAACTTTATCGCGATCCTATATATGTGATGGATTATTTTACATACCTTAGCATTCGTGTGATTGAATTGTTTGAAAGACCATTCATAACCTTCAAGTTCATTATCAACAATACAGTAGAGAGAATATTTGTTTTGGAGCCTTCATAAAGGGGTTCATATGCCTTATCGAGAAGAGGTATATCGTCAACATCATCAAAGTCATCATCATTTTCATTATCAACGTCATCGTCATCATCCATTCTAACGTTAAATGAATCATGGATTAATGTATTTGTACCATCATCTTCAATTACATTATCGGTATGATCATCTTGTTCAATATGGTCATTCACTTGTTCTCCATTAAACATACACGCTCCATGATCTTGATCCTGAACTTGTTCTGAAAGCACTTCTTCTGGACGATATGTTGTAGGGTGTCTTTCCTTTAATATAAATACATGGAAAAATCAATAGATATACATTAATATATGAAAAATAAAAATAATACATACAATTACAAAAAAAATGAATATAATGCTAAACCTACAAATGGACGATATTCGTTCCCCCCCTCAGTGTGTCCATGTTCCCTGCAATTTTTTGTGGCTATTGAGATCAATATTCTTCTCCTCTTAAATCCCCTGCATTGAGTACACAGACAATAACATTTTCCATCCACCCTTCGTTTCATTGCATCCCATAGTCTAGTAAGCAATTGTCGGTTGTCTTCGTTTGGATCCAAAATATTCTATTTGACATTTTGTCACAAACTTCGTTAATGAATATAACTGGTTGTCTTAAAAAATCAAGTTCCACGCATCAACATTTTGCTAAACGGAGAGAAGTCGAAGAATAAAAAAATCTCGGCAAACTATCTATCGATGAAAAAAAAAAATTCCCACAACTGCCCGTTGAAGAATAAAACAATTCCTGAAAACGTCCGTCGAGGAACAAATAATTTTCGCAAATAGTCCGTCGCTTCTACAACAAACATGTCAAAATTTTTAAAATAATTTATATTTATAACGACCATGCGTCGAATATTCGACACCTTGAACATAGTTACTATTGAAAATATGGGACCATAAATTTAAAATCATGTAAACCTTACATTTAAAAAAAAAACCTATACATCTCGTTGGATCTCTGACGCTTAAGGGTTGGAGATCCGACACTATTGGGTTCACAGACCATCGGTTAACCGACACTATACCGTCCGATATCCGACAACTGACCTTCGGAGGTCCGACGCTTAAGGGTCGGATATGCGACACTCTAGGGGTCGGATATCCAACAGTATAGTGTCGGTTATTCGACGACGCTATACAAGTTTTTTGATCGGCATTCTTTTCAGTGATTGTTGTCTGACATATCCGTACAAAATTTCGAATGATGTCAGATTCTGACGTTGGATTTTGGGTTCAAATACTGTTGTGATTGTTCGCTACAATTAGAAAAATCAATTAATTTATGGCTACAAATAATGATCAAATGATTCTTACAATCCGTGCCCTTATCTTTTGATATCCACCCTGGCCCAATTTGTGCTTCCCATGTTTTTCCAATATTTTCTTCATTGATTTAGATGTGTCATAGAGCCTACAAAAAGTTGCAAATACGTTAGATATTGCAACTTAAATATATTTACAAGTTAAAAAAAATGAACATTGTTTATTAAAAATATGATATGTGTATGATACCTTCTTGAATCGATTGGCCTAGTCTTTCCTTGTTTTCTCAATTCCTTCTCCTTTGCATCCTCTATGAGTGCCTTCCACTCCTTCTCTGGAACCATCGGAGGATGCTCATAATTGTGGTTAATTTGCAGACTATCCCTATAATCTTCCCTGACATATTTCAAATTTAACCCAGCTGCTGCAGTGACACCTTTTTTGTCGAAGGTTTCACCAAACAAGATGACCATGTGGTTCATCAAATCATCTTTCAATTTGTCATTTTGGAATTCCACTGTGTACGAATGGTGGGCCCAAAAATCTCCAACACCTTTTCATGCAGGTTCTTATAAAACACATTATTTCCTACAAAAAACATATGATCATTAATTAAAACTAGTTTGAATTATGTGGCTTTGAATTACATGAAAAAAAACACATAATAAATTAAATAATACTTGCAATATTCGGTATCTTGATTGGAATACAGTCATCGGTCACCAAGAAGCTAGCGTGCAATGATCCCTTGCTAACCACATGTATTGCGCTAGGATAACAACTATCACATTCGATGCCACTGTCCTCTTTACCATTATGTGGAGTAGTGGTGTTTGAAGGGCCATCTTCACCTCCAACATGTGTTGAGGGCGTGGCATTTAAAGTGCATTGTTGTGTAGAAGAGGAAAATAACATCGTTGGTACAATAGATTTACAATGTGTTGAACCATCGCTACTACCAATACCACCCTTTGCAGCCGATTCTTGATACATGGGGTTTGGCTCCAAAAAACTCTACTAAAGATTAAAACATGAATTGATTAGAACATATAAAAAAAAGAGAACTAAAATAACATAAAAGAATATATTTATTTCGTAAAAACTTTCAAATATGCCCTTTACCTTGTATTTGTTTATCTTTCTCCTCAATTCATCAATTTGTGCTTGTATTTATTCAGTCATTGGATCGATTAAAATCAGATCAAGAAGGTCTTAATTGCACTTATTCAAAGGCATTTTCATAGCAACCATTGGGTCCATTGAATAACGTATCTCCACGTCATTGACCACATCATCACCTTGATGTGGTGTGCTCTACGAACATTTATAAAAAAATCACGTAAAAAATATACAATGCATATTATAACAAAAAAAGTACTATAATCATGTTTAGGTACTATTCCGCTATCATTTACCTAATGCGGCAGTATTGGTGCCTTCCCATGGTCACCCTGCCACAATACAATAAGAAATAAATATTCATATCGATAACTAAAAATTGAACCATGTAAAATAAACTTGATTAATATAAAAAACATTATTGTTACAATGAGAGTCAACTTTACCTGTCCAGAAGTTGTAGGTGTGATCATAGTACCACCCCTTGCCACAATACAATAAGAATGATATCATATTGAAATAATGAGCTCAATAGAAAAAAAATGTCAAATGTTAACATATGTAATATAATCATGAATTGTGGTTACTATTACATTGATGCTATTAGGTACTATTAAACTAACATTTACCTCATCCGTCACCATTGGTGACTTTCCACGACCAGATTGTGACATATGTTCATGATCATCCTGCCACAATATAAGAATTAAGACATATTAAAAATGAAAATTACATATATAACAATGTCTCTTAAACATGATTAATGAAAATAATGACTTATAATTAACCATGTGTATATTATCAAAATCCTGGCATAAATAAACTTGATGCAAAAGAAAAAGAACAAGTCATTGATCAAAGGTTGAGTTAAATGTTGTATAAGAAACTTACCCCCATAATAGCAACCCCCACATCTGTTCGATTCAAACCATAATCGATCAACAACTCTTCTCTTGCAGCTATTGATTTTGTTGCACATACGGATACACGATTTCCTTCACGCCCCTCAAATAGGCAATTGGGTAGCTTATGTGTTGACCCTGGTCGTGTGCTATTTATAAACCCTGTGATATTTCCTAAAGATTTTATCCTTTCATCAATATAAAAAGTTTCTCGTTTGTTCATACTGTTGTCCAGCAGTTGAAAATAATTTGATGCCACTCCGTATTCCCGCATACTTCGTGTATATTGAACCAACAACGACCAGTCATTGTATTTGTATCATGGATCAACATACTCCATCAATTTAGTTTCAGTGCCATATGGCACCTTTATGCCATCTATGGAGAATAGCCCCAGTCCATGTAAAGAGGATGGAGCAATGCGATAAGTCCTCCCATTGAGGAAGAAATACATGTCCACTTGGGGTAGCTCCTTGGGTATCCATCATTTCACAAGATGTCTATACCTCAGGGGAAACTCAATGTCACCTATGCACTCATTATCATAACCACATGATCCTTCTTCAAAAAAAAAGTTCCACGTGTCTTCGAAATTTTCTCCTTACCTTTTCACCTCTAGTCGATCTCGACCTATTAGATTTTGTATTAGACGTATCGCTTTCAAACTCTTCTATTCTATCTTCCTCACTTGAGGAAGATAGATCCAACAAGTACCTATTTGGTGGTACCTACAATCATTAAAATTGGGTGTTATTTATTGCATACAAACATTATTTAGGTGGTACTAATATAGATAAATTCTCATGCTTGGTACCAATTGGTGTTGGCAGGGTGGAATTTCCTTGTGAAAACAATAGGGGTTACCCCTAGTGAAAAGTATTAATTAGACATGACATTGTTTGGAATAGGGAAGCCATCTGAATCTTGTCCCGATAGCCATTATGGTTTTAAGGTTTTATAAGTTGCATCCAGATCCATCGTTTAGGGTTTTTGAAATGCAACTAATCTAATATGCACAATGATGCATGGGATAACTAACAAAATAGAAAAACATAAATAACCATATGCACACTAGAAAAGTGGAAAGCATGATCATAAAATTCAAAAGACATTAAGGGGCGACTTTGCAAAATCGTAGGAATGAGTCTCAAACTCATGACAAGGCATTTCCAACTAGTTTTCCCACCATCATGCCACCTTCTATATTACAAGTTAGTTCACAATCTCATTCTTAATAAGGGTGGAAACCCTAAAAGAGATCTAAAATCACCTCAATGGACCACTTGCATAACATAAGAGAATAAATTCAAACTTATCACAAACATTCTTATGAACAGATTCACACCACTAGTGAGGTGCTTGTGGCACTTTCAAATGAAATAAGGGCTAAGGATCTCGCATACCTAGTGGTGTATCTAAGGGAAAGAAAAAATATTAGATTTAACACCATCAACAAAATAGTATGCCTCAAATTCCAAATGATTAACCCACTATCCAATCATGGTTGCTCGTCTAAATGTTGGGAATCAATCTCTTGAACCATAACCCCATTGAGCGTGCCATCACACACTTGTGACATTGATTTCCTCCAGTCATGGTGAAGGGATCATCCTATGGGGAATATATTCACCAACAATTGGAGGTAAATCCACAAGAAAACACATAGGGAATACCTTGTGAGTTCTGTTAGATCAAACAATGAAGTGGATGGATGACGCAAGGCATTAGGATGATTTTTATTTTGTCAATGTTTCATTTTGCTAGCCACCCAATATCAATGAACAAGGGGAAGGGGTATGCCATTTATCACACTCTTTCTCACCAATACAAGTCACATTGGGTTTTCTCTTTGCCGATATGCCCATGGAATGGAGATTGGTCTATTTTGGTGTGCATGTAAATACTTTTGGAATGGAAAAAAATCTATTTTCATATCTAGGATGAAAAGTAGTTTAAATATTTCTTGTATTATATAATTTTTAGTTAAATTGCATTTTTTTTTATTTTTAATATATAAATGGATTCAGTTTCTTCAAAAATCCTATTTTGATTATGAAATTTTGAGAAAAGAAAAGATGAGAATTATTTTGGCAATATTAGGACAAAACCCATATCTCATCAACAATTAATATTCCAAGACCAAGGCATCTAAGCTGGAACTAAATGCTTAGTGATTGATGTATCACTACTTCATAGCATCAACATACTGCAAAATGGTTGCATATTTTAGCTAAAAAATGAATCTTTTGGCATATGGTCTACAACATGAAAATTTGTATATTGTTATAAGAATGTGAATTGATCATAACACATTAAATAGCATTTGATATCTTCCCAAAATAAAATTGGAACTTGGATTCATGTTTCAATGATGTAAATGTTTTTTGGTATTCTAGCAATCAACAATAATCTATACCTTATATCAGAAGGCCTAACTGCCCAACTTGGGTATTCGTTAATTTTGCTGTCATAGGAAATGTTTGTTTAGTTGTGAATTCTACACATTGCAGAAAGTGATTTTCTTGGGTTCCATTGAGTTGAAGCTTTTTTAACTATTGTGTGCCTTATTTCTAGAATTTGACCAACGGGTTTACATTTTTTTTCAAGATATCGTATTCATATACTTTCCTAGCACCACAAAGTGAGTAGTTTCAAGAAAACTCCACATCATTGGAAGAGTGGGATGTTACTTGTCAGCCTTGATACTTATGCATATCACCCAATCCACAGTAGAACATGGGCATCTAAAATGTACGAGGAATCCATTGATCCCTAAATCTGTCATTTTGAAAGCGAATCAACCAAGGATAAAGAAGAGGAATTCAAAGCATAATATAATAAACACCCATTAATGTTGGTTATTAGCTGGAATAACCAAGGAATGCAATATAATATCAATAAAACTGGATCATGTTCAGTCATTCTAGAACACTTGCACTTCTAATAAAAGTTAAAATTCCTCATTTAATGTTCTCAAGAACTTTAAAGTCTCTGGGGAATTTAATATGACAGATAAATCATTGTGACAATCGTTAAAATCAACCTTAGCCCGCCATTGTCAGAGCCCGTTAAGTAAGATGAAAGGAAAAAGTTGCTTTCTAGGGTACTCACCAATTTGGGGGGCATTCTGTCCTCTACGTGACCTCTTCAAACCCTCCTTTGTTCCCTCTCCTCTGTGACCCTTGTCCCCTGCGCTCTCTCCTCAATGAACCCTCCTCTACGACCCCTATCCTTTGCTACCCCTCTCCTCTACGACCCCTCTCCTCTCATCCAATGCCTTTCTTCGTTGGACCGGTCTACCGTGATTACACTACCTACAACCCTAGCAATGACATAATTTGAACTGAATCATTCATTCATTTCTGGCAGCACCAGTGCGGTCGAAGCATTATTTCTTCAAGTGAAACTGTCGTGGGGTTTGAAAGGTGGGCTACGCGGACCCGAGTAGGTTTGAAAAATTATAATATGTTTTGATTTTGTGTTTTTTTTGTTATATATGTGTGTGTGTGTGTTTTGTTTTGTTTTAGTTTGAATTTATTTATTTTTTATTTTTGTGTTTTTATTTTGTTTTATTTTATATTTTTTATATATTTAATTTTAATATTTTTATTGAAATATGAAGAACATAACATGGGGTATAATAAAGTAGGGAAATTATGTAACCTTGGGATATGAAAGATTAAGTTGGGATTGGGTAGGATTGGATAGATAAAGCATAGGGTTGAGTAAATTAAGAAAGAACTAATTAGGCCAAGGGAGTAATTGAGATAAAAGGGGAAAAAGAGGGTTTGGGTCAAAGGGATAGAGGAGGGGAGAAGAGATGTTGACATGGAGGGTGTAGGAGATGGAAGAGGAACCAAAACAATGGATGGACTCAGAGGTGAGAAAATAGGGATAGAAATAGTGGGATAAAGTGAGGAAGAAGAGAAGGTGCATAACTAGGATTACCACCATGTAACCATGTAAAATTTTGACCCATACATGCATAGTTTCTTTTGTGGAATAGTGTGCACAACATAGGCTAAACTTGACATGGTTTTGTAAGTAAAAGATAATGTTTTAAAGGACCCCGGTGGTGTTCCTTTACACTTATGAGTTGACCATTCATTTGATCTAGTCCTTAATGTTCCAATACTAAGTGGACCCATGCATTTCATATCCATCTTGGAGAATGATGAAATGCAACACTAAATCTAGATGCTACTACAAAAGGGGAATGTCAAATTGAGCACTTCATCATTTGGAAGCACAATTATTCTCATTTAGAAGAAAGACGACATATATGCAGTAATTATTGCACCCTAAAATAATCACTATAAAAATGGTTATCTAAGCACACACATAAAAGGACTTATGGATTGTATGAAAGGTTCCATTAATTCCATTAAGTCGTTGTTGACAATTAGGACATCTATAAAATGACATTCAAATGAAAAGTACTATATTGATATGAGAAACAAACAAATCAAAAGCTCAAGCATGTACACTTATTAAGTTTTTCTTAAGTCCTTGTCACATATGCCAAAAATTATAGAAATGCTTGCACCAATGTCTCAAAGAAATATCATGCCAAAGATCAAGTATTTTGCACAATTGGCTAAGAGTAGAAACAACAT
Organism: Pseudotsuga menziesii; assembly: GCA_001517045.1. Lineage (NCBI taxonomy): Eukaryota > Viridiplantae > Streptophyta > Pinopsida > Pinales > Pinaceae > Pseudotsuga > Pseudotsuga menziesii. Next base: position 144,293 of record LPNX010333894.1, on the reverse strand, counting down.
GTTAAAACCCCATGTCAAGTTAAGGAGCATCTGAACAGTGCTAGATCTTTCATCATGCAACCTACATATCTGAGAACACATTAACACAATCTACCATGGTACATCAAGATGGGACAATTACGTGGAAGTGTCCAACACCAAGTTTGAAAGAAACCTTGCAGATGTTTCTAAAAGACCTTTTCTATCCATGTTATTCTAGTTGAATACCAATGATTATAAGCTCTCAAGAAACTTTCCAAAATTTTCTAATGTTTCTTTTCTACCCATGTGATGATGATAGGTGAATAGAAATCATTATATCATTTGGGACTACATGTAGACAATGTTGAAGATAGGAGAAAACAAATTTAGACTAGCCTTTGGCGAGAAACACTTCCTTTTTGATTGAGTGATATTGAGGAATGAGAATTTGTAATGCAACAATTTTGTTATGGTTTGCACTAGTTTATGGAAATCTCTTTTTGTTCAATAATCAAAATTTTCAGCATAGGCTATGAAATGGTACATATTTATACTTATATTTTTCTGTAAATGCTATGCAACCATCCAAATCACTAAAATAAGAATTATTTTAATATAATATTTAGGAAGAAAAATAACCCACTTGGTAGCATGCTCGACTTCAACATTAGGACAAGACTACTTAGTAGATGTTAT
>LPNX010333894.1:123636-141136 GCA_001517045.1 Pseudotsuga menziesii | reverse complement strand
TTTCACTTCACAAAAATGCATGTATGATTTCGTGCACTTTGTAGTGGTACAAAGCATGGCACATTATTGATGACATTAATTGGTGAAAAAACAAGATCCATCCCTCTAGTGCTAGAATTTTTTTGATCAAAGACGCATTAGGCCAACTACATACATTATGCAAAAAAATGTTCTCACATACCTCCTAGATTCCAACATTCACACAAAACAATATAGTATATTTACAAAACATAGGTATGGTTTTTTATGCTTAAATTGTAAGTGTCAGTCATGTTTGAGTATGGAAACCCTATGCATTGCATTACTAAGCTTCTCTTTGTTTCAAGAATAATTTAATATTATTTATTGAACAGGGCCAACCACATGGTGGAAGCTCTTATGGCCCCTCCCCCCCCTCACATCACTCTCAATTCTGCATAACCTGAAAAAATCTATGTAAAAAATAATGTGTTATAGCATATGACAACATATAGGAAAATGTAAATAATAGTAAGAAATAGTTAATTTATACGTACCAATAAAATTCATTAATTCTAACACAATGTTAAATCAAAATCTATAGAGTAGATATCAGTTACGATCATCATCGTCATCAATGATGAGGATGATTACGATGATGAAGATGATGATTATGATGACGACGACGACGGTGATGATGATGATGAGGAGGAGGAGGAGGAGGATGACGGATATGGTGGTGGTGATGATGATGATGATGATGATGATGATGACGACGATGACAATGACGATGACGATGACGATGATGGTGGCCATGATGATGAAGATGGTGGTGGTGGTGGTGATGATGAAGATGATGGTGGTGGTGATGATGATGAATATGGTGATGATGACGATGAAGAAGATGATGATGATGTTGATGAGGAAGAGGGTGATGATGATGATGATGATGAGGATGACGAGGATGACAAGGATTATAATGATGATGATGATGACAACAAATATGATGATGAGGATTGGTGAAAATTATGATGATGATGGTGGTGGTGGTGAAGATGATGATCATGGTGAATATGATGATAATGATGGAGATTATGATGATGGCGATGACGATGACGATGATGAAAAGGATTATGATGATGATGATGTTGATGACAAATATGATGAGGATGAAAATGAGGATGATGAAGATGATGATGGTGGTGGTGGTGGTGGTGAAGATGATGATCATTATGAAGAGGATGATGATGACGGAGATTCTGATGATGGTGATGAGGATGATGATGATGACGATGATGACGAGGATTATGATGATGATGATGATAATGATGAAGATGATGATGATGAGGATGAGGATGATTAAGACGATGATGATGGTGGTGGTGGTGGTGAAGATGATGATGCTGATGAAGATGATGATGATGACGGAGATTGTGATGATGGTGATGATTATAATGACGAGGATTATGATGATGAGGAGGAGGAGGAGGACGAAGATGATGATGATGAGGACAAGGATGATGGTGTGTGGTGGTGGTGAAGATGATGATCATGATGAAGATGATGATGATGACAAATATTGTGATGATGGTGATGACGACGATGATGATAACGATGGTTTAAAAATAATCAAATAGTCATAAACATAATACATTATTAAAAAATATGTTCTCACACACCTCCTAGATTCCAACATTGCTACAATGTCATTCGGATTCTTCTTCATCTAACTCAACATCTGTGTCGTCATATGGTTCTAAATCGCTATTGTTGAAAAGATCGCTCATATTAGGATAATGATCAAAATAATTTTCGGTTACATATTCATCATCAATATCATCAATTTCAATTTCATTGTCTGCTACATCATTTGGATGATCAACTTCTTGATCAATTTCTTCATCTGACACATCTACGATGACGTCCAACTGCTCTTGATCTGCATCACCTTCTTCTTCAACATTGTCTTCTTCCTCTAGTGCATTATACTTAATCGGTCATCCTCTTGGATCGTATCTAACAATGTATGACCAACCTGCTTTACCTGGAACCTCTGAGTAAAATACCTGCTCACATTGAATTGGAAGAACATAAGGCTCTGTACCTGGTTCAAGTGCCCTTATATTAACCATGGTAAATCCATTGGCATGCTCAATAATAGTTCTTTTGGGATCACGTTCATTCATTCGTATACTGTACCATTTGACCTCAAATAGAACTACTTTAAAGGAATTAAAGTCATATTCAAGTATATCTTCCAAATAACCACAGTACCTATTTTTCAGATACTTATGGATGCCTATCACTTCTATAGGAAACATTAGTGACTCGAAAAACTTCAGTTATACCATAATCAAATGTTTTCCTCTTGTCATCCAACTTTTTGATGCGAAATTTACCACCATTGCACCACATAGCATTATGATGTATCAGCTGCATCATGCCCGACTTGGTAAATAAATATATAAAAATACATAAACGAGAGAAATATTTTGATACAATGTGAAACAACGAAAAAAATGAGCAGGGTAAATATACTTGCCTTTTTATCTTTTAAACTGCATGCTAAATCAATTTCCCTTTGTGTAAGTTCTTTAGGATATTATTCTCGATGATGATGCACTATTTTAATTATTTTACTAACCCCTTCCCATGATAAGGTACCATAGTATTCTGTACATCGTTCAATCCATTCCTCCCTCCAATCAAGATTTTTTGCAATGTATAAATGTATTGAATCCCACACGCGACCAACTATATGAAAAAAAAAATTAAGAATTGTAAATTAGCTATCATTAAAGGCAATTAAGTTTACCTTAAAATAATGATGGAATAATAAAAATTACATAAATTGAAAAATTAATTGTATAATAAGTAAAATGTACACCATTCAGTTACCTTTCACTTTCCTCTTTCTAACTTTCCCCAACAGGACCTCCCCTTCAAATTTGTTGATGGAGTCGACATGCCAAATGCGAGGCAGATTGATATTTTTTGCTAAATTTGGAAGATATTGACTAATATACACCATGGATTGATATAGCATATATCCTTGCACCATAGAACCCTCAGGGCATGCTCTTTGTCTAACAAAATCCTTCAATGACTTCAAATCTCTTTCCACCATCCACATTGACCTTGAGTTTACAGGTCCACATAATTCAATCTCCTAAACTTGGTGTATAAGATAGTGTTCTTGTGCATTGAAAAATGCTGGAGGTAAATACTTTTGCATTTCACACATTAGACGAGGAATTTCTATCTTCCAATACTTAATATCTTCTTTATGGATTTATTTAGATGAAATACACCTACAAAAGATCTAATAAAATAACATAAATGATCAACCAGATTGAGGGATATAATATATAATAAAGTTCCAAGTTGTAAAACACAATATGTCAATAAGCAATGCAACCAAAATAACGAACATTTTTCATGCATATACAATTGTTACTTACTTCCTGTATTTACCAAGATCATATATAACTTATTTTATGTTTTTGTCAAAGCTATCTGGGAGATCCAGAGGTAGAACGTACTATAGAAAAAATCAAATCATTATCTAATGTTTCCATATAGGAGAGAACAAATACTAAAAAGATTTCCTTAATGGAAATTATATACGTAAATGATTACCTTAATGAATGTATGCCACTCATGAGTTTTAACACCGCCAAAATCACATTTTTTGGTTAAGATAATTTGTATGTTCAACGAAAAACCTGTCGAAAACCTTATTTTCTAAATGACCTCTTTTATAGCATTGCTTTGTTGCTTCGTCAATAACCATGGAAGACTAATATTCCGGTTCCCATTTCCGGAATTGGAAATAATTACACTTTGCAATGCATGATTGGATTCTGCAATATCACTACAAATTTTTCCAATTTTATCTTTGTCATACCTTCTATCTAATGTCCGTCGTATCATTTCTGTTACATTCTTCCTAATATGCATTGTATCAAAAAATGAGCTATTTGTAGGTGCTCGTAGTAAGGAAACCTACTGAATTGTATGGGATAACTCTTCATTCCTCGTGGAATCTCGTTCATGCCTTAAATACATTCATTAAACACAAATGAAAACACATTAACAATAATTCATGACACCCATGGTAGAGAAAATTCAGTAAAAATATAAAAATCATAATATTACGTGAACATATTGTATGTTGCATATACAATTTGCATACCTCGACGATTTTTGTTATATTCCAACTTCCATGGGTGAGGTGTCATTCTTCGTGGTTTCTTTGCATCCTCTTCTTTACCATTGAATTTTTTCTTCTTCGATAGTTCGGTACCTATGGTTCTTAGGGAGGAAGTGCATGTACTCATCGAACACCTCCTTTGCTAAAATTCTTGAACGATGAGATTTTATACTAGGAACACATATTGGACATGCAAATTTTCCCTTTGTTTGAAGACCTGTGAGATATATGTATTAGTGTTATAGCATCAAAAGATTATTAATTTAAAAAAAATGCATGTTTTTTACCTTAAAAACATATAATTTTAACAACGTGAAACATAAAGTTACATACCACAAAAATATGTTAACCCGAGAGCGTCATGAATTGTCCATGCAAGTATTCCATGGAACTGGAATTGTTTCTACCCTATTGGTCTAGAGATGCCATACATAGTGATTCCAGACCATAACTTTAATAGCTCATCGATAAGAGGCTCAATATAAACATTCATATATTTACCTTGGTACTTACCTAATTGATCAATAAACATACAATATTTCTATTTAGTTATCTATCCAAATATATAAAAGGTGTTCTCATGTAGCAATTAAACAAATAAATTTATGAAATAATATAATTACAGCTCTCAAAAAATACCTGGAAGAATCATTGCCAACATTGTGTGCTCTCTCTTAATCGTCATCCAAGGAGGTAGGTTATTGTTTATGACGAAAACAAGCCACACGGAGAAGTAGAATGAATCTCACCAAATGGATTGAAACCATCAGCTACGAATGAAAAACTAACATTACGAGGTTCATCTTTAAAAATAGGCCATTTTTCTTCGATGTTCTTCAATGCAGAACCATCTGTCGGAATTCGAAGAACACCATATTCACTTCCGTTCTTTGCATGTTAATCCATAAACTGTGCTATAATTTGGTACCTAAATAGTCGTTGGAAACGTGGAATTATGGGAATATAACGAAGAAATTTGTGAGGGGACTCTTTTGTTAATTGATCAGTTCGATATCTACTAATTTCACATTGTGGGCATTTGTTTTCTGATGCATACTATCCATAATATATAATATGATCCTTAAGACATGCATCAATAGATTGATACTCCACTCCAATTTCTTTCACAATCAAGAATAGCTCTCAACTTGTGCGTGGAAAATTATTTGATGGTGGTAATAGAAACTCACCCAACAATCTACAACATTGACAAAAAGTGAAATGTAAACAATATACGTCATAGATATTTCATATCCCTAATTTAGAAATTAATTAACACTAAAACTAGAGGAAAATGATCAACTTTACATACCTTAGGAGTTGTGTGAAACAAGCGTTTGATAAACCACTCAAAACCTTCAAGTTCACCAACAACAATATAGAAAATAGAATATTATTTGTTGAGCCTTCATAAAGAGGTTCTTGGGACTTCTTGAGAAGAGGAACATCATGAAAATCAAGGAGGTTGTCCTCATCCAATGGAGCAAATGTGTCTTGCATCAATCTATTTATCTCATCTTCACAATTAGTATCAATAATGTCATCTTCATCCATAGGATTATTAATAACTCGATCTTCAATAGCATGATCTCCATGCTCGTTGTCTTGTAAAGTAGTATTTCTACTATTATGTGGCAAATAGCTCTCTAGCGGTCGACATTGGGGGCATTGTCTTTATATTTACAAATAATGCAATAACATTAGTGTATAATATACAACACATATATTTAAAATGATAAAAAAACTGTGAATACATGATCATTACGATTACAAGAAGTACATTATGTAATGAATAACGTCTTACCAAGGGATGATATTCATACCCCCCTTCAACATGCCCCTTCTCCTTACAATGTTTTTCAATTGATGGTCTTAAAATTCTTCTAGTTCGCAAACCTCTGCAATCATTGCAAGGGAAATAACACTTTCCATCACCCTTCGCCTCCAATGCTGCCTTAATATCAACATACCTCCTATTGTTTTCTTCCCAGGTATATTTATTTGACATTCTCATAGCCTATAAGAACAAAAAATACTCATTAATCAATATATAACGCACATCTAAATTGAATAGAGTATATATATATATTAAAGGATACCGAAAATTAAAGGAGGTGATTAGAGGATTACCTAATCATGTGTAGAGGATTACCTAAGTTATAATTCCCTTGGATTACTACATGTTCCAATAGGTATTGGCGTATGGTGGGTAATGGCTATTCACTCTACATAACATGAATTTATATATTTCCTTAAAAAAGGGGCTAAGAAATTGTGTTAATGATGTCACAAATTAGGAGTTTACATATTACTTCAATGCATGTGTTGGTATATTAAATATAGATATGGTGTTTCCTTATAAATTAATGAATTTCTATGTAAAGGTCCAAGCAGGTTAGTATGTTGGGTTAAGTGTATTTGTGAAAGGAGTTGTTACACCATTTTGACAAGTGGTAATACCCATGGGATAATGAGTGGTTAATTGGTTCCCTACGTTGGTTTATAATTATTAATTGCAAGAAAGTCTACATTATGGTGCCAATGGATCTAATGTAGAAGAAATTGAGGGGTCGGTAATATTGTTCATGTTCATTATACTAGAGATTAAAAGGTTTCAACACATTGACATGATATTGTCAAATGAGATTATGAATATAGATATATACCCTAAAAAATTGAAAGGATTGTCAAATGGGATTATGGATATAGATGATAATGTCTATATTGTCAAACGACTACCAAAGTTTGAAAGGATATACCATTGTGGTCTCATTGGTTATCTATATTGAGGGCGCTAGTTAAATATAATTAGATTGTGTACTTGAAATCTACGATGATGGTCATTTTATTAACATTTTAACACAAACCACCATTTAAAAAATTACATTTTAACAGAAATGAAAATTTTAAAATTTACATTTTAACACAAATGACAATTTATAAAGTTACATTTTGTCACAAAAATCCCAAACTATATAAACACTTGCTCCATTTGCATTGAATCCCTAGTTGGAACATAAAAGGCGCAAGAAAAAAAAGACTAGTGCATTGTGGTCAAACTAACTTGGAAAACGAAGGAGGTAAAAAATTTGATGTGTCAAACTAGTACCTGACTCTTGAAATCCTAAAACGAAAAACCAATAGAAATATCGCTGCAACTGTAGAAAATGACGATGAAAATATGACTTAAGAACATGTATTTATAGATCAATGAGGGTCGCGGTTCTGGCAAAAATGCACAACGATCAAATTTAAAAACAAAAAACAAAAAGTTAATGATCGTTAAAAAAGAAAAAAAGAAAAAAAGTTTTCTTTTCGACATTCATCGCTCTAGCGATGTTATGGATCTTTCATCTCTCTAGAGATGGTATGGACCTTTCATTGCTATAGCAACAAAAGGTCCATATCATCGCTAGAGCAGCGTTTGTCGGGGGAATTTTCAATTTTCTCCAAAAATTTAAACTATTGTTCCATGAAAACATCAATTTTAACTTTTTGTGGAAAAATTTCATGGGAATTTTGAGCCATATGTAGTAGTGAGTCTTGAGGTATCATGATCTATATTTTTTCCAACCCCAAATGTCTTATTAGAATTGGATTCACCAAGTGGAACTTATGCTAAGTTTCCCAAGGTGACTTGTTTGGGGACTAGTTCAGCATAACGAATTTGTATGGACTACCACATGTTGTTGTTTCACCTTCAGGGTTTCGAAACATGGACCACAAAAACTACAGTCTGTTCCTATATACAACATCTTGCAAAATTTGATTTGGACCTTCCTATCTCCATATATGGCAATTCTCCATAGGTCTCATGTTTGATTCTGGATTCTAGAGGGGGATAGAACCCTGATTTGGAGGAATCATATCTCCTAAAGTATAGACAAAATGTGGATGAAACTCACATAAAAGGTAAAACAAGATTTCATCTTCAGTCTATCCAAGTTTCATGTCATAAGCCTTCTCCAATCTTGATTTATAGAAAAAGTTCCAAGATTACTAGATTTTGTCTTCTAGGGTTTTCAAGCATGAAACCCTAATATTCGGTAGATGTCATTGTAGCATTATTTCGACTGCACAGTGTCATCTTTCTGAGTGGATATGATACCATGTTAGTTTTTCCAATTTAATTTACTTAGGATCTTTATCTAAAATAATAACAAGCACAACAAGATATCAAAGATACACAAGATACATAAGACACATAAATTTTCATCAGGGAAACCATAAAGGAGAAAACCTCACAAACTTTGTGGGAATAGTTCTGTCGCAAAGACAAGATCACCAGATAGAATAACCCAAGAAAAATATGTCTTATGTAACTCTCTCTCTTCCTCCTCATTTTCCTCTCTCTCCTAATGTGCACATTAGAGAGTGAATGAGTGTGTGACAAATCAGGAGGGTGCCTCCCTACTTATATTCTTTCGTTGAGTAACTAACTCAACTAACTAGGTCGACTAGGTAACCTCTTAGGGCCGACCTACCTAGGAATACTAACAAATACATTTTCCTTTATTTAACCAGGGGACTATTGTCCCGGCTTACAATGGAGGGTTTACCTCAGTTACCATACACAATGATGACATCTCGAAAGGAAGGAAACACATCTCCAATGGGGGTACAACAATATACAATAGTAATATACATCATAATATATTGCGAAGTTACAATTACAATAACAAAATATATGCACAAAACAATATTTACATGAACTGTAACATATTAAATAGGCACCCCTTGACTAAATAGAAAAATTTATGATACCATAAGAAGGAAAACTCCCTCCGTCTTCAGCACAATAGAAAATAAATAAATTTAAAATAAAATCAGAGGGAAAACACTCTCAACCCTTATCAAACTAGAAAGAAATGGATTTAAAAGAACATCAGAGGGAAAACTCCCTCTATCTTCAACAAACTAGCAACCAATGAATTTAAAATACTTTCAGAGGGAAAACGCCCTCCATCTTCATCTAACAAGCAAATAAATGGATTAAAATAATATCAGAGGGAAAAATGCCCTTTATCTTCTGCAAAATAGCAACCAATGAATTTAAAATACTGTCAGAGGGAAAACACCCTCGATCTTCAACTAATAAGAAAATAAATGTATTAATAAGAATATCATAGGTAAAAACACCCTCTACCTTTAGCAAACTAGCAACCAATGAATTTAAAATACCGTTAGAGGGAAAATTCCCTCTGTCTTCAGCTAATGAGCAAAGAAATGGATTAAAAAGAATATTAGAGGGGAAAATGTTAGAATAATCAACCCATAGTTACCTACCTTAGACATTAATTAATTCATTTTTTTCTTATTTACCTAGTTTCCTATATTCACTCTATGTTGGTTGTCTTATACATGTCATAGAAGTCAACACTTGCTAAAAATGAGTCATGGAGCACTTGGGAAACCTCCTGGAAACCATATTTAGCATGTCTTCTTTATTCTAGATCCTCCAAAGTGTATATCTGCTTTTTCTGCAAAGCTGCCTATTTTATTGAGAAATAAGGCAAAAGGGAAAGCAAGACTAGGTGTAGTTGACTTGTTTTTTTCCCACATCATCCTCCATCCTTTTCTCCTAATAAAATCATGTATGAGTTGTCTTTCCATCCCTTATTATATTTCCTACTTGACTTTTCCAATTCGTGAGCCTCTAAGTGGATTTGGAAACTGCTTTATGCACCTATGGGGGATTTGACTAGATTTAGTAAGCCTACGTTTTTACTATTTAGAATGGTATCCTTATGCATTCAAATATCTCATGTAATTATATATTGAAGCAGCCTATGACTTCATAAGGTTGGATATTGTACACTTATTCAATACAGATTAGTGTTATGCTCCAATTTCAGTCTCCTTTGTTGGTAATTTTGTATGTTTGATTAGCAATTTTGTGAGTTTAATTGTTCTATCACTTGGTTTCAATTTCCACATGGCATCAGAGCCTTTATATATCGATTTCTATCCTTCCATATTGCTACTGCAAGTTTGACATCTTGACTGGGAGCATATTCTGCTGACTGAAGGGCACAGTTTCTGAGCTATGGATCAATCTTAGAAGATCATCTTGACTCCATTTAATTTCCTTGAATGGAAAGCTGAGATGGAGATATTGTTGAGAGCGAAAGGTATCTACAGGGTGATAATGGAAACTGAGGCAGATCCCAATGCAGCTGTAGAGAAAATTAAATGGCACAATAGGAGGGATGAGGCCTATGGTCTTTTGTGTCTGAGCATTTCAAAAGACCTCCTCTTCCATCTTGATGGATTGACATCACCTAATGAAGTGTGGGAGAAGCTTGTATATATTTTTGGTAAGATAGATGAGATGAGAGGACATCAAATCGAGAATGAATTGATCTCTTTGAGTCCCAACAACTTCAAATCCTTGCAACTCTATTTTTCCAAGTTTAAAGCCCTTGTTTTGCAGCTAAAACAGTGTGGAATTGAAAAGAAGCAAGAGCAAATAGTTTTGGCCATACTCTCGAAGCTTGGCCCTAACTATTCAGTGTTTTTTTCGACCTTCCATTCCACCAAGTTGACAGCTCAAGCTTAGAAGATGCCTAAGCTTGCAGAGTTCATGGAATCCCTCACACAAGAATAAGATAAATTGGTGATGATGGGCACCATCAAACCTTCCAAAGAACAACCTTTGGTTGCTATAGATTCAAGGGTGGATTCAAAAGGCAAGAAGAAAGCTAAGAAGCCACCTGAGCAAAAGAGAGACAAGAACAAGTCTCAAGAGGAGCCCCAAGGCTCCAAGAAGAACTTCCAGAAGAAGAAGAACAAAGGAGAAATGAGAAAGTGTGCATACAGTAGTAAGGGCTATGATCCTGAGAGCTCCTGTATGAAGAAGCAAATTGACATGTTGACCCAACTCCTAGATAAGAATAACATCTCCCTTCCTGATTGCTCAAAGAAGAGGGAAGGAGGATCAAATTCAGAGGACAGAGGGAGAGAGTACATGCTTTGGTTGCTAGCACATCAAGCTCACCTAGCTTCATCATAGAATCTGGAGCTTCTAGACATATGGTTTCGATTAAGGAGGCATTCTCCTCTCTTGATATGTTGAAATGTGCACCAATATTTTTGGGAGATGACTCTCACTGACAGTTTGGGGAAAGGAAGGATTGATCTTGATCATTAAGTTCAATAATGTGTTGTATGTTCCAGGTCTTGCCTCTAATCTCTTGTTAGTGTATTAGATGACTCACACAAGGTCTCCAAAGAAGGTAATATTCTCCCCTGATGATGTTGAAATCAAAGAGATTTCGAATGGTAAAGTCATTGCAAAAGGTGTTGTTGATCACACTTCGAAGGTATACATGTTTTCCCATTTTCTACCCTACTCAAACCCCTCTGCTCTTCTGATTCATGCTAATGAGGCAAGAAATCTTTTTCATGAAATATTTGGCCATCTTAACTATAAGTATCTTTCTGATTTGAGTGAAAAATATATGGTCATAGGGTTACCAAAGATTAAGTTTTCCAAGGGAGTCTGTCAAGGTTGTATCCTAGGAAAACACCCAGAGCACAAATTTGAGAGAGCTAGTCATGAGAGAACCTTTGCACCTCTTGAGTTGATCCACAGTGGTTTTACTGGTCCATTTCCTCATATGTCCATGATTCAATCCAAATATGCATTGACCTTCATAGATGACTTTTCCAGGTTTTGTTGGGTTTACTTCCTAAAGCATAAGTTTAAAGTTTTTGACCTCTTCAAAGTATTTAAGGCCTTGGTTGAAAACCAGTCTGGGAGGAGACTCAAGATCCTCAGATATAACAATGGTGGTGAGTATGTCAAGTTTGAGTTCATTCAATATTGTAAATATGCAGGTATTCAGATGCAACATTTGATCCCTCACACACCATAGCAAAATGGTGTTGCTGAGAGAAAGAACAGATCACTGAAGGAGTTGGCAACCTGTCTGATGGAGGCTAATACTTTGCCACCAAAGTTTTGGGCCGAGGCTATAAACTGTGCATCCTACATCCTGAATAGGGTGCCTCATAAACATCTTTATGGTATGACTCCTTTCGAAGCTTGGAGTGGGCACAAGCCAAATGTGACCCATTTCAGGATTTTTGGCTCAAAGGCTTGGGCTAGAATTCCAAGTGAAAAGAGAAAGGCTTTGCAGACCCAAAGCCAAGAGTGCCTATTTTTTGGGTATTCTGAAGATTCAAAAGGGTACAAGTTGATCAACTTGAGCACTAACAAAGCCTTTATTGAAAGGACTGTTCAGTTCCAAGAAGAGCCTTTAGTAGCAGTTGAAGTTGGAGAGTCTTCTTCACCACCAGAACCATTGAATGTAAGTGGAGAGACAAATGAGTTTGATGATTCTGATATGTCTGATAATGATGATTTAATTGCAGATCCTGACAGTCCTACAAGACCAAAATGGGAAGCAAAGACCATTCATGCAGCTGGGGAACTAGCTGGAAATCCTAGTGACCCTAGGAGGACTAGATCTCAGTTTGAGAGTGCCCTGTGTATGAAAGACCCTTTGTTTGCAGAGAAGTGCTATCTGATGGTTGAATAAGACCCATAGACATATGAGTACACAGCACATGATCCAATATGGCAAACATCTATGAAAGAAGAATTAAGTTCGCTCCAGAAGAACAACACTTGGGAACTGGTTGATCTTCCCCTAGGGAGGAATCTAGTTCAATGTAAGTGGGTTTTCAAGACTAAGTTTACTGCTGATGGTTCAGATTTGAAATATAAGGAAATATTGGTAGCCAAGGGCTACTCACAAGTACATTGTATTGACTACAATGAAACCTTTTCACCAGTGGCAAAGATGGACTCCATAAGGGTAGCTTTAACCATTGCAGCTTCGAAGCAGTGGGAGGTACATCACCTGGATGTGAAGTGTGATTTCCTAAATGGAGATATAACTGAAGAGATTTACATGCAGAAACCTCAATGGCTTGTTTCTAATACATCTTTTGTGTGCAGGTTAAAGAAATCATTGTAAGGGATTAAGCAAGCCCCCAGGGCTTGGTATGCCAAGATTGATGGCTTTCTGCTGTCATTGAGTTTTGTTCGATGCAAGTCTGATCCTAATGTTTATTTGAAGCTGATTCATGGTACTTTGATGATTATTGTCTTGTATGTGGATGACCTTATGATTACAGGAAGTTCAAATAAAGAGATTGCCTCCTTGAAGGATGCAATGAACCATGCATTTTCTATGACTGATTTGGGATTGTTGAGCCAATTCTTGGGTCTTGAAATTGCTCAATCCCAACATGGAATCAAAGTAAATCAGTCCAATTATGCCCTATATTTGTTGAACAAGTTCAACATGAAATATTTCAAGCCAAGCAAGACTCCCTTCCTTTCAGGATTTAAGCTTGAAGAAGCAGGTTCTTCTCCTATGGTAAATAATACACTGTATAGGCAGTTGATTGGGTGTTTTCTTTACCTTACACACACTCGACCTGATATTTCTTATGCAGTTAGTGTGGCTTCAAGATACATGGATCAGCCTCATGAGATCCATTGGAGAGCAGCCAAAAGGATCCCTAACTTTGTTCAAGGAACAAGAACTCATGGGATCTTCTACAAAGATAAATCTGATCTTGATTTGATTGGGTTTGCTGACAATGATTGGGCAGGTGACAACACAAATCGAAAGTTAACATCAGGATATGTGTTCATGCTTGCAGAAGGACCAATCAGCTGGTCAAGCAAGAAGTAGAGTGCTAGTGCCATAGCACTCTCATCTACAGAAGCAAAGTACAGAGGAGTTGTAAATGCAGCAACTCAATGTTTATGGTTGCTGGAAATACTTAGTGAGTGTGGCTTTGAATCAGAGTTTTCAACTATTATCTATTGTGATAATCAGAGTACCATTCGAATCTGCAATGATCCAGTTCAGAGACAGAGAACCAAACACATTGAGATCCATATGCACTACATCAGACAGCTTGTGCATGATGGCACCATTCACCTACTCTTCTGTGCATCTTCAGAACAAGTAATAGACATCTTCACCAAAGTTTTTTATGAGAATACATTCAGCAATCTCAAATCACTGTTGGGGATTGCTGATCATGCTGTGAAGCATGATTGATGACAAGATTTTCAAATTTTGTTTTACTGTCCATGTTTAAGGGAGGATTTTCCCACTGGCTTTTTGCCTCTTTCCTTGGTTAAATGGACATGCAGTATGTAAAGGGTGACTAAGCCTTGTTTCTAGGCCCTATAGTTTTATGATATCTACTCATAAATTCAAGCTTAAGGGGGGGTGTTAGAATAATCAACCCATAGTTACCTACCGTAGACATTAATTAATTCATTTTTGTCTTATTTACCTAGTTTCCTATATTCCACTCTATGCTAGTTGTCTTCTACATGTCATAGAAGTCAACACTTTCTAAAAATGAGTCATGGAGCGCTTGGGAAACCTCCTAGAAACCATATTTAGCATGTCTTCTTTATTCCAGATCCTCCAAAGCGCATATCTGCTTTGTCTGCAAAGCTACCTATTTTATTGAGAAATAAGGCAAAAGGGAAAGCAAGACTAGGTGTAGTTGACTTGTTTTTTGCCCACATCATCATCCATCCTTTTCTCCTAATAAAAGCATGTATGACTTTTCTTTCCATCCCTTATTAGCTTTCCTACTTGACTTTTCCAATTTGTGAGCCTCTAAGTGGATTTGGAAACTGCTTTATGCACATATGGGGGATTTGACTAGATTTAGTAAGCCTACTTTTTTACTATTTCGAATGGAATCCTTATGCATTCAAATCTCTCATGTAATTATATATTTCAGCAGCCTATGACTTCATAAGGTTGGCTATTGTACACTTATTCAATACAGATTAGTGTTATGCTCCAATTTCAGTCTCCTTTGTAGGTAATTTTGCATGTTTGATTAGCAATTTTGTGAGTTTAATTGTTCTATCACTTGGGTTCAATTTCCACAAAAAATTCCCTCTATATTTAGCAAACTAGTAACCAATGAATTTAAAATATTGTCAGGGGAAACATCCCTCCATATTCAACTCACAAGCATAGAAAAATAATCCAAGAAATATATCCTTCCCTCCTCTCTTTCGTGCTATCTATTCACCATGAAAAATAACACACTCTGAAATAGATTTACACTCCCCCTTTTAAATAGAGAACACCCCATCTTCTACTAAGAGGAGTGCACACAAACTTCATCTTCTCTTAGGTTGAGTTTCTATATAAGTTCCAGCATATCTCTAAATTATGTAGTTTGGTTCTCTTCTGTAGATACCACTCCCCCATATTACGGAACACCTAATGAAATTCTCCACAAACATTCCCCAAAACTATAGTTGATGTGCCTTTTTCATGGAGCAACATCCTTGATGGAATTATCCCATTTAATTAGGATCCCTATAACCTAGAAATTGTAATTGAACTATCATTTTCTTTAATATGATAATATTTTAATTTTCTTTGAAAATGCTTAAGTCAACAATAATAATAATGAAATTAATTCACTTCCTAAGGTCATGAGAAAATAAGAATCATTTGTCCTCCCATTTTTTTTGTCAATCAATAAGATATATGTTCTCAACCCAAATTATTTGAGACATACCTAAACACTTGTATTTTTAAAGATATCTAATATATTTTAGGATAATGATAATAATGTTCACTTCTCTTATGCTCGAAGGCTAAATACTATTGTTCCTTACCTTATCTATACTTTTCCTAATTGTGGAGATTCTGACTCCATAGCCAAGATGAACCCAGCTATAGCTAAACTCTTGGCAGTTTCTAACAGACATCTTATAGATGTAGCACCATATACAAAGTTGTATGAATATCCACAACCTAAAATGTTACCCTCAATAATAGTCTTGTTAGAAGCTCCAAGGTTTTGGTAGTCACATGGACTAGATATCACACAAGCAGAGTTTAACATTGCATTTGTTCCTGAAAAGAGAGCATAATACTAATTTTTCTTTGTCGAGGTTGCAAATAGTATCCATTTTGACACATCATAAATTGACTGCAGCAATGAGTGCATTCTAGTACCAACAATATCAACAATTTTTCAAATAAATATTACGGAGTAGACTATATTTCAAAATAAAGAATGTATAATCATACATTCCTGTTAGTTTTTCATCAAATAAGCTAGCATTATGATCTTAGGATCTTTTCACTGAGAGAATAACAAGCACAGTAATAAAACATAAGCACATCACAAGAGACAAGAGACACAAATAGTTTTCCTCGGGGAAACCATAAAGGAGAAAACCCCACAACTTCCTTAGAGATAGAATCAGCACCAAAACAGTAAGAGATCTCCCAAAACAGCAGTAGTATTCTTCTTCTGTCTAGTCCCGGTATTTCCTTCTTCACTAGTACGCCACACTTGAGTGAGTGAATGATGTGTGTGATAAATAGAGAGTCTCACTCTCTATTTATATTCTTCTGTTCACTTTAAGTGCACTCAATCATGTCGGCCCAACTTAACAATTACTTACTAGAGCCTACACCTTAATGAGTGTATAATAACTCTAGTGCCCCAAAACTATGGGGACTTTAACAATGACTTGACATGACTTGTTTACATTATTGATCCTCCCGATTGGAACATCGGGGCAAGAAAACATGACTCAAATACATAATAGAAACATCTTGGAATAAACATCGGGTTACAATATATAAGATACATAGAAGAATACATTCCGAAGTTACATATACATCAACACTCCCTCTTAACTAGGAAGGTATTCTTTCGACACAATTTTAAGCACTGGTCTTCTTCTCTGTATCAGCTGGATCATCTTGTCTTCAAGTCATCTTCGTCTTCAAGTCATCTTTGTCTTCAAGTCATCTTCATCTTCAAGTCATATTCACTGGATCTGGATCATCTCTCGATCTGGATCATCATCACTGAACTGGATCTGGATCATCACTCGATCTGGATCATCACTGCTGGAACATCATTACTAGATCTCGATCATCACTCGATCTAGATCATCCCTGGTGTTATCTCATGATTCTTCTCGTCACAGGAATTTCTACAGAGCTAGTCCTTTTTCATACTGGATGTATCATCTCAGAGCTGGTCCTTTTTCATACCAGATGAGGCAGCCACACATAGCTAGTCATTTTTCAAACTAGATGAGTCTTCCCAGAGCTAGTCCTTTTTCAAACTAGATGAGGCATCTACACAGAGCTAGTCCTTTTTCAAACTAGATGAGTCTTTCCATAGCTAGTCCTTTTTCAAACTAGATGAGTTTTCCCAGAGCTAGTCCTTTTTCAAACTAGATGAGGCATCTACACAGAGCTAGTCCTTTTTCAAACTAGACGAGTCTTCCCAGAG
>LPNX010333894.1:30713-123514 GCA_001517045.1 Pseudotsuga menziesii | reverse complement strand
CCTTTTTCAAACTAGATGAGTCTTCCCAGAGCTAGTCCTTTTTCAAACTAGATGAGGCATCACAGAGCTGGTCCTTTTTCAAACCAGATGTGGCATCCACATATACCTGATAATGGAAGGAACCAATCCTCTCACCATGTCATAGCCCTTACATCCAACCATGGAAGGAACCAACCCTCTCACCATGTCGGAATGGCACATCACTTATATCCGACCTGCTCGTCGGAATGGCCAACACTCACATCTGACATGGAAGGAACTTAATCCTTTAGCCATTACAGAATGGTTCAACCCTTACATCTGATCAAGTGGGAACACATCCCTCTGTCACATCAGAATGGCTACTCAGTCCTACACTGAGTGATCCTGGTAACTGACCAGGTGCCTCCATTCCTAGAATGACAATTGCCCTTACATCTATCTTACTCGACAGAATGGCTAGCACTCATATCTGTCATGGAAGGGAGAAACCCTATCACCATGACAGAATGGCTCAGCCCTTATATCTAACCTACTCGTCAGAATGGCTATGGATCTCAGCACTCATATCTGACATGGAAGGAACCAATCCTCTCACCATGACAGAATGGCTCAGCCCTTACATCTGACCATGGAAGGAACCAATCCTCTCACCATGTCAGAATGGCTATGGGTCTTATCACTTTCTCTTGGAGGGAAACTCGATCTGGAGAACACCAAGCTTCTCCTTGAAGTACTCGAACTTCAGCCTAGCCAATGGCTTCATCAATACATCGACTATCTGTTCCTCCGTCGCAACATACTGGAGCTCCACTGCTCCTCTCTGCACCATATCCCTGATATAGTGGTACTTGATCTCGATATGCTTCGACTTGTTATGGAACACTGGATTCTATGACAAATTCACAGCTCTGGTTGTCATAGTATATACAAGTAGCATCTAACTGGAGATCAAACAAGTCGGACAATAGCTTCCTCAGCCATACTGCCTCACAATTAGTTGAACAAGCTGCGACATACTCTGCTTCAGCTGTACTCACTGTCACACAGGATTGCTTCGTGCTAAGCCAAGAGATCACACTTGATCCCATACTGAAGCAACACCCTGAAGTACTCTTCCTGTCGATGGCACTGCCTTCCCAATCTGAATCAACATAACCCTCCAGGTTAACCTTTTGATTCACATCATACTTGAGTCCATAATCAATTGTACCCCTGCATGCTTTGCAACCATCAGGTGAACATGTCTCAAATGTCTTCACAGCAAAGCAAATATTTGGTCTCGGGTACATCAAGGACCCAATTATCGATACATCGTAGCATCAACCATCTCTGATGAAGCATCACTTAACAGCTTCAGGTTCGATGCCATAAGTGTGGTCATGCAATCCATCATCCTGAACCTATTCAGGATCTCTACTGCATACTTCCCTTGTCCACACCTCCATGCCTAGAACAATAGTGCATCGACACATAACAAGAGCATCACTGGTCTTCCGTCTTCAACCTTGAGGTAAAGGTTGGAATCCGCTTTACTCTCAGTAAAGCCTAGAGTCATCAGTAATCTATCCATCCTGTCGTACCATGTCGAACCTCAGGATCTTCTGCAGTCACTCCCTCTTACGCGGATCATCATACTCCCTCTGTCTTCTATACTCTATGCACTGAACATTCTGTACCGGAGTGACAAGTAGCTTCCTATGCTACTAATATTCTATGTGACCATCTAGTGTACATACTTGCATCTTCAACCTTGTAGCAAAGGTTAAGATCTTCATCAATCTCATCATGTATGTGTTTCAACTCTTACTGGTTTCAAATGTCTCTTCGTAGTCTGGGCCTTCCTTTTGTGAGAAGCCTCGTGCTACGAATCTTGCTTTGTATCCCACGATGTTTTCATCTACTACATGATGGAACTATGAACTTCTCTTCAGGTCTCGATACTGCACCCTGACATCATTCTTATTGAACTGGTCTTCCCTTTCTTCTTGGTGGCTGGAAGGTTCTGCATCAATGATGTCACTGCACTCGTCATATTATCCTTTGTCTTTGAACTGTCGTCACTTGTTCTTCGGAACAAGTCTTCATTCTTCTTTGCTTGTAGGAGATTATGTATGCGGTCTTTCCTACAAGTCAAATGCATTTGTATGGTTAGAAACATTTCATAAGGAATATTTATACTGGTAAGTTCTTATGCATAAGTATATGATCATGCAACTACTTTAGCCAATACAACATTCATCCATATCTCACTAAAACTTTCTAGATGCCTTCCATCTCTACCAGGACAACATTGAGATTGTGCACTAATCCAATATGTCAGCAAAGAGGTTTCATTCTAGATAAGTAGCAATGGAGAGTTGTATAGCACCATGAGCTACTTACCCATCACATGCATATTAGTAGTATACTGTCATTAATGCAAACATCCTATCATGCATAATACAATAACTGAATATAAACAAAAACATAACAAAACAAAGAAATGACAATTGAATACTTATCTTTATTTGTTTCGTGGGTATACTCCTTCTTGAGTCTTCAGCTTCATCGTCTTCTTCATTCATGATCGCATCGTTTCTTATCCAAATGCTAAGTTGGATAAGAGGTTCTTCAAGAGTTGATTTCTTTATATTCCTCATTACTTGAGTAATATTCTTTAGATGGTAAGAGCTTGATCTTCAGTTGCTCCCATCTTCTCTTCTCGAGCTTCTTCTTCTTGTGAGTTTTCTTCCCAGAGTCTACTGAAATTAATCACTTTCTTCTGGCACACATTCCTTGAATGAATGAATTCCACGATCCTGGGAGGCCATTCAAGGTGACCATCACCACTTCTGCATTCTTCACTTTTTCTTTTACCGCTTCAAGTTGTTCTTGATTTGAAAGACTCTTATGACTACATGGTCTCTGCATTCTGGATCTTCACTTCCTTCAATTGGTTTCTTAAGGTCATATTCCAATCTATGTTCTGTCCTTCAAATAGCTTGGTCAAGGAATCAAACATCGTCGGTGTCTTTATGGAAGACACTTGTAGTACAAGTTGATTCATGACTGAATCAACAATGATCTTCTTGGCCTTGACCAAGTTCTTCTTGTGTAAGGCTTCTAGCCTCATCTCCCTCTAGAACTGGAACCTCTATACTCATGTAGGTGTCCAATCCATTTTCTTAAGAGAGATCATATACTTCTAGCCTTGGAAGTTGTCAACTTCACCAATTTTATCATCCAGCTGATGTGATAGATCACTTTGAAATGAGAACCTCAAATGAAAATAGCAAAGGATTACATCTTACCGATTTGAGGTGTCCGTCTTCGTTCCGGAGCTGGCTGATCTAGGGTTTGCCACAGAAAACCTAATTTCAAAAAAACTTGGAATATTTCAGATCTGATTGGATAGACAGATAGATCTCTTCAAATGGAGTTGTCCAATGTACTCCTTTTCTGAAAACAGTGGAGGGAAGCTCCCGGAACAGGAAGCCCTAATTTTCCAATTTCTTCTGCAGAAATTCCCGTTACTGTTTCTGTGATATCTCTGAAATTTCTGCTCCTATGTGTCTGAAATTTCTCATAGGGGTAACCTCGCATGTCCCTGATCCAAAACCATAGGTTTCATCAGAAATGGTTTCACCATTTGGGATTTATGATCCTTTTCCCAAGGTGACCTGTTACAGGACTGTTCAGAACAACGAATTTGTATGGAATTCCACGTGTCATTGGTTCATCTTTTGAGTCCGATCTTAGGACCACCAAAATTACAGTCTGTGCCATTTCTGTAACATCTTCAAGAATTCCATTTGGACCTCTGTAGCCCAAGATATTGAAATTATCCCCAGGTGTCCTATTTAAGGATGAATTCTGGAAGAGGATGGAACCCTAACTTGGAGGGATCATATCTCCCAAAATATAGCGAATATGAGGCTGATTTTTGGATACAGTGTTCATAAGGATTTTATCTTCGGCCCATGTAATTTTCAGATTCTGAAACGTTTCCAACCTCGGAATATAGCGACTGTACCAAAACTTATCAGTTTTAGTATTTAGGGTTTTTCCTAGCTCGGGGTCAAACTAGGGTTTGACTTTCCTGGAGTTTCACCCAACCAAATTTATTGAGCCAGGTCTCTAAACTTCAGTTTTGATGAGGAGAACAATCCTATGCTAGTCTCACTCAAAAATTCCTCTTTTGTAGAAAGCCCTAGTTTCCGCATCGAAAACTGAAAATGCTCGGAATCGAATTCCGCTTCGACAAAAAGATGCACCCTTCAATGGAGAGTCATCCTAGCATACTTTTGCTGATAGATTGTGGAGAGAGACCCAAAAAGTAAGAATCCCTAGATTCTGCAGCTGCACAATGTCTTCTTCTCAGGTTAGCTCTGATACCATGTTAGTTTTTCATCAAATAAGCTAGCATTATGATCTTAGGATATTTTCACTGAGAGAATAACAAGCACAGCAATAAAACATAAGCACATCAAAAGAGACAAGAGACACAAAGAGTTTTCCTCGGGGATACCATAAAGGAGAAAACCCTGAAACTTCCTTAGAGATAGAATCAACACCAAAACAATAAGAGATCTCCCAAAACAGCAGTAGTCTTCTTCTTCTGTCTAGTCCCAGTATTTCCTTCTTCACTAGTGCGCCACACTTGAGTGAGTGAATGATGTGTGTGATAAATAGAGAGTCTCACTCTCTATTTATATTCTTCCGTTCACTTGAAGTGCACTCAATCATGTTGTCCCAATTTAACAATTACTTACTAGAGCCTACACCTTAATGAGTGTATAATAACTCTAGTGCCCCGAAACTGTGGGGAATTTAACAATGACTTGACATGACTTGTTTACATTATTGATCCTCCCGATCGGAACATCGGGGCAAGACAACATGACTCAAATACATAATAGAAACATCCTGGAATAAACATCGGGTTACAATATATAAGATACATAGAAGAATACATTCCGAAGTTACATATACATCAACAATTCCAAGCAAAGGTTCCATTAAAGCAATGGAAAGGAAAATCCCTTATTTAATTCTCACGAAAAAAGAAAATAAATCTAATTTCTCAATAAGAACTTACCTGAAATCCCAATCCTTGTGCAAGATTTTCCATTTCCTAGAAAGAGCGTATTTTTGTAGCTCCAATCATGTACACCAGCTATTACATAAGTTATCCATGGAATAAACGATACCATTTTTTTTATCTTTTGGGAAATGGACCACGATTTCCTCCATATTGTGCTACAAAACCTCTTTCTTTGACAATATAAAGAAGGGTGACATCAAAAGAATTGAGAAATGTAGCACTTTCAACACTTCGAGGTGGAGTATTTGGTCCAACAGAGAGGCTCAAAATGTCAACATCATTTTCAACGACTTGTAAACAAGGCATGGTAATATCTTACATTTGTGATAATATTTTTTCCACTACTCCAAAATTAAACATCTCTTGCTTGGCTCTCAAAACCACTATTATATTGTCTATAAACCTAAATTTGAATTAAGGATTAACAAGAGAGCGTCAAACTTGATAAATGAAAGCCCCCACATCTACAACAAAACCTCCAAATTTCCTATACAAGGCCTTATAGACAACAATACTACATTATGGAAAGGAAAACATCACATAATAGTGAGATAAGCCAAAACAACAATCAACTTACATTATTTAAGTCGAATGTGCACAGTTTTATTGGATAACATTGAATCCAATTGGGCATGATTAAATTATTTAGCTAGTGTTTTTATGATGCCTCACCAAGCATGAGGAGCCATGCTACTTGCCTTCTCAAATTCATATCCATGCATTCTTACTAGCACTCCATAATTCCCTGTTGTTGTTGCAATTGTATGATTGATGATGGAGAAAACAAACCAAAACAAATAAGTCATGATACACTAGAACCAAAGTTCCATCTTCATAAATTCAATGTCGAAAATGATTAGTATTCAATTTCAATTAAAATTGGGGCTTTTCTACTTTTTGAAGACTGTTACACATAATCGATAAATTATAATATTTCTAAATGCTAGGGGAAATGAAATACTTGCATTTTAATTTTAAAACTAGACCATTGCGAGTGAGAGACACTTCTCAAGGAAGGGTATGGTCACGTTCTCATTGAAGGGTGTGCCCATATACTACCAATTTAATCATAATAGCAGTTATTAGATAATTATAATATTTATAAACGCTAGGGGAACTAAAAGGCTTCACATTTTAACTTTAATGCTAGACCGTTGAAAGTGAGAGACACTTCTCATTGAAGGGTATGCCCATACACTACCAATTTGATCATAATATAAATTATTAAATAATGCCCATTAAGTACCAAATACTACAATTAACACTTTATGTAACATAAAACATTGTATCATTATTACAAAACTCAAAACCATACCTTTCATTCCCATCCCCATCTAAAGGAGAAACGAAATCATGAGAAATTTTGAATGACCTAGTTGCAACTGCAGTAGCTACAAAATGTTGGGCCCCAACAATCTTCCCACTACAGAAATTCTGAGAAGTATCAGGGTTGACTTCACATTTTTCTCTATAGCCAAGTACAAGTCCACAATGTGGAGAATTGTGAACTAAAAAGCTTGGACGTTGAGGGTAGACCCTTGTATCAATAATGTCAATCACAACCCTTCTCCTGCTCTCTCTTCACCTCCTCCACTTGGCCATACATGTGATGGAAGGCCCAAAAAATCTGTACGTGTGTGGTTTTCCTCAAATTTTCATCCTACAAACAAAACAATGAACTTGACTCTCAAGAGAACATAGCCAACAAATCCTATCAAGCATTTCATTTTTGGCATGGAACCAACAAAAACCTTTTAAACCGATGAAGGAATGTCGAATGGAAAAAAACAAAGTCCTTGTACTTGGTCCATAGACATTTGCACATCAAACCATTGAGTGTAATATGGTCGCTGTAAAAATTCTTATAGCTACCACTCTCAAAATGCTCCTCTAGAAGCACGTCATGTTGTTTTTCCAAGTGTTGATTTAACAACTAACTATGTACAAACAAGAATAAATTATGGCTCACTTGTTGCATACTGGATCACTACACCCAATACAAAGAGATACAAATTTAATCCCTAGAAAAAACTTTGGTAAAGGTTCTCTTCACATCAAGTGAATGCCCTAACAATCAAAGACAATTTGAAAATAGATTTGGCTTCGCCTGTTCCTTGCTGGAAAAATTCTCAGCTCTTATACTGCACAAAGACTTTTACACAATATTAACAAAATAATCACTTCATGAATACACTAAATCTACAACAATATTCTTTCTTTGAATGCAAAGGGACGTGTCTTTCCCCAATAAATTTATAGTGAAAAATGTCATAGAAAAATAGAATCCAGTTCTTATTTTTCTATAGGAGGTTAAAGTAAATGACTTAGCGTTTTGTAATAGGTGTTTGTGGGCAACTTTCTTAATCTCAGGACAAACTATGGTGTTTCTCTCTAATTATGCTTCTAATATTTCTTACCTCTATGCATGTCAAAAGCCAAATTTCTGCAATTCTAAAAAGCTTCACAACCATAAGAATTTGCAGAAAACAAACCAACAACATTCGTTGGGTAGTCACATTGTTCATGAAGATGGGCTTCTAGCAAATAGGCCACTGTCGAGGTTGATGAAAATAACGGTATTAGGAATGATGTAACCCTTAAGAATTCCAACCACGAAGTATCAATATTAGATGCAAAGAAAGGTCATTATTCCAATTCATACTAAATATAGGAAAACTCATACACTTCTAGATCACTATCAAATGCACAAAGAAAATATTTAACAAATATAGTAGTTGCAAGCCATGGACAAAGTCGCAGATCTATGAAAATGTCATTTGCATAAGTGATGCCTTATAGTCCTTGACATGAAGGCTCTCATAAACTCCATGCAATATGCCCCAAATCCTCTACGAAAATCAGAGAAAAAGTGGGGTATAACTTTTTTCTTTAACATAGCCTCACTACTTAGCTACTTAGCGGATCATTATGAACAAAGTACATTTTTGTCAAATGCATTTATATATAAGAAATATATAAATTGATTCTGCAACCCTCTCAATAGTCCAATACTTACCACTAATTAACATCCACTTTATTTAAAAAAAAACCACCATTATTTCATGAATTAACATTAATTTAATCAAAACACACAAGTAAACTCAAACCACAACGATAAAGTCCTTTTACGATCAAATTAACACCTACAAGCATTCAATTTTAATATAACTTATCATATCAAGCGATATGAGTACGTCGTATGTCCTTTAGATTCAAAACTTAACCACTGGTACCTTATTAACAAATTACCACGTTAATATAGCTTAACAGCAAGCATAGTATTTCATAATTTATGCAAAGAACTTATAACATCCCATTAGTAGCTGAGGCGTTAACAAGCTGGGGGGATGATGGAGATCTTGGGCGAGGGTTTGCACTGTAATGGCACTCTTGCCTAGGTATCTTATGGTCTCTGTTTAAGGGTGACGGACTGGTTCTCGGTAGCCGTAGTTTTCTCAACCAGTTTTAACGTCCTGTGTTAACCTAGTAGTGGACGCTCTCCTCTGCGTTCTTGGGGATTATAACCCTACTCACTTGGTCATTTCCTTGTCCTCTGTCAGTCTGCATCCTGTTTGGGTTTGATTTTCTGTCACCTTGACTGTGATTTACTATATTTTCATTTTGGATGACGGCGGGACCGGTGTATTTTTGGCTCTGGGATTTCTCCTCTGTGGCGTTACTTTTTTTTATTTCTGAGCCAGATTTCTATCTGTCCTCAGAAGCATTATACTTGGGTTAGGTTTTATTCTTGTCGGTTTTCTTTTATATTCGGTCTCGTCTCTAGCCGACGTCGAGGGTGGCGGTTTACTTCCACTGTTATCGGGTTTAACTCTGAGACGGTTCTCTTCCACAGGTATATTTTAAGACTTCTGAACTGACACCAGAAGTTTACTTTTGGGTTCTGATTTTTAGTGATTTTTAGCCGTTCATCTCTGATATCTTACTCTCTTTGGCTCTAGGCCAGTCTGGGAATTGTATTTTTTATGTTTGTGAGGGCCCTCTCCTCTGTTTGGGTCTGTCTTAATTTCTCCGTCGTCTTCCTCCTTCACTTCTAGATTCCAGCCATTGGTGGTTATAGTTTTTTCACGTGCTCGTCATTCTTCTTTCCTCGAAGGCCGCATGTTGTCATAGGCCATGTGGCATGTGGCGGTTTAGGGGCTCTGGAGTCAAATCTGTCCATTAGGATAGATCCAGTCCCAACCAGAGAAAAAAAAAAGGTGGGAAAGGACTTATGGTTCTAGGGTTAGGTTTTCCCTCTTGTTCAGTTTTCTAGGGTTTCTCGAGCTCCTCCCGCCCCCTCCCGTTTTTCTCCGTCGATGGCTACTCCTCCTTTCTCGCTAGGGTTCCGCACTAATCCATGTGCCAGGTTCCACATCTCTCGCCCTGTATCGGGATTGGATAGTGGACCTACGTCTTCTTATTCTTCCAGCAATCACATGTATCCTGGCCTCTGTGCTGACCCCCCGGTCCTCTGGCAGTTTTACGGTGGGGGACGGGGGGATCCACATCATACTCATTCTTCCCGTCGCCATCACCTAAATTTCGAACGGGTGAAGAGAACTCGTAACAGTTGTATTCTTGGTCAGGATGTCACAGTTGATATGGTGTCTGCACTTTCATTGTTGGCACTAGTTAGAAGGTTTGGATACCTCAAACCCTCTCATTCAGTTGTTTTGTCTTGGGTTAGGGAACATTGGAAACTTATTTTGAAGTCTGTACCGAAGGTTCTTACGCTTGTCAATGGCGGACGCTCTTCCAATTTATTTCGACTGAAGATAGGGACATCGTTGAGTCTAGTTACTGGATTCTGGGTGAAGAATATTTGGTTCTTAAGCGTTGGTATTCAGGATTCGATCCAAGATATGAGAAACTACTTCGAAGACACTTTATCCTACCAGATTTCCCCATCCAATGTTTGGATCTGAAGGGATTTTCGACTATTGCTAATTCTATAGGTACATTCATGCTTATGGAAGATGAACAACTCTTCGATTTCGAGCGAGCTGCCCCAAGGGTGTTGGTTGACATGGATCTTACTAATGGCCTTCGGGATCATTTTGAGGTGCTCTGGGAAGGGGGTTCCTTCATACAACATTTGTATTATTGGAAGATTGCATTTAGGTGTCATCTTTATCGTTTGACAAGACACTCAAAGGAGGCTTATCCCTCGCGGGCTTCTTCTCAGACTAGAACTAGGACTATTGGGGAGTGTTCTTGGTTGACTTCTCCTCGAGGGATGATGGATGTTCCCTTTACATTTCCACTGGATTCGACCTCATCTTTATCCTATGTTGGTAATTTTGCACAGTCCATTCCCTTACTGTCAAAATTCATTTATGAAGATGATATTCTAAATTCTCTGGCGGTCTCGAAGGTCATGGTAGCATCATCTCCCCCTGTTGATCGTCCTGCTCAGGTTTCTCCCATTTCTCCTCTTTCCAAACCCAGCTTGTTGTCTAAGGAGGGTTTTCCATCCAAAGTCATACCTTCATCCACTACTTATGCTCGAGACTCTGCTAGGATTTTAAACTTTACGGTCATCCCCGACTCACCATCATTTGTTGACAGCTTGCATTTTACATTGTCTCCTTCCCCTTTTTTTGGATAAGCCCACGGAAGACTTGGTCTCTCCGACCACCTCAATGGTTGATCCTAGCTCCTCTCCCAGAGGATGGGTACCCAAGCCTTCTCCTACTCTTTCCTCCTTCCCTCCCCTTACAGTCTATGGAAATGATGACTCATTTGAGAATTTTTTTCCTATTTCTGCTATTCGCGTGGCCAATGTGTCTATTCGTAAACCTAAGAAATTTGGGAAAGGGAACATGAAGAGTACGAAGGATCTGATCCGGGATCAGTGCTTCACAAACCCTAGGGTAATTCCCCTGTTCAGTAGGGGTCTTCCACCTTCGGCTGGTTTTGGTCCTTCTTCTTCTCTCTAGGCTCTTAGATAAAGCGCATCCCATTTGCATGTGAACCGATGATTTTCGTTAGCCTAAACATTCGTGGGCTAGGAGGGGGACCCAAATGCACCGCTTTCAAGCGTCTATTGAATAATTCTTCCCCGAAAATAGTCTTTCTTCAAGAAACTATGTGTTTGTGGGATAGTGCATGTGACTATTTTTTGTATTTGCGTCCAACTTGGCGGGTTTGTGCTAGGGATGCCATTGGCCACTTTGGTGGCTCCCTCGTTGTGTGGAATCCATTAGTGGCTAACCTCCAAGAATATAATATTGTTGCAGGTGTTTTACTGTCAAGGAGTATCATCGGTTTCAAGGATCCGGTTCACCTATTGAATATTTATGGTCCATATGACAACCGTCGGGTATTTTGGGAAATGAATTTACACAATGGACTTCTTAATCTACCTAATCTGATTCTGGGGGGCACTTGAATTTCACATGTTCTGCAGATGAAGTGTGGGGGATGGGTAGGCCATGCGATCCACTTACAGATTATTTCATTTCCCTATTCGAGAACTCTAAGATACAGGGGATTCCCCCCTTTGTTCTTTCTCCTACATGGTCTAATGGGAGAGCTGGGGCTGCGTCGATTTCCAAAAGACTTGACAGATTCTTCATGTCTGAGGCCTTATGTGGAAATGTTGGGAAATTTCATTCTTGACATCTATCCACTGATATCTCGAACCACGGAGCCATTATACTTCAAGTTGAATTTGATAGAGCGCTTGTGGTCTACCCTTTTAAGTTTAACCCACCTGGTTGGCCGAGGAGTAATTCTGTGATTTTGTGAAGAATATGTAGGAGAAGATTTCTAAAGAATCTCTGTTACATTTGTCTCCCTTAAAATCTCTCCTATTCAAACTCAATAGACTACAGCCTCGAGTAATTAAGTGGGAGAAAGCGACGAAAAAATCTATGGAATCTAATGTTTGTAACCTGGAATAGGACATCCTGAAACTTGAGAGCCATCTGCTCCTTGACCCTAGTTCAGAGAGGACTCAGGAAGAGCTTAAGGACTATCATGTATCCCGTCTTCGGATTCTGTCCCATAAGGAAGAAACCCTCCTCTAGAAGAGCAGATCCATTTCATTTGGCTGTTGGAAGGTGATGAAAATACGCGCTATTTTCATAACTATGCAAATAAAAGGCGACTGTGCAACTTTGTCTGGGAGGCTGTAGATTCGGGAAATAACAAGGTATTTGATCAAACTTCTATCAAGCAGATGGCTTGAGAGCATTTTTTAAACTTGTATAAGGATCTTAGAACTTGAAAAATTAATGATCAGTTGAAAATTGTCAAACTCTTCCCCTCCTACTTTTCTATTGAGGATGGTTTGGATGTCTATAGGCCCATCTCTTTGAATGAAGTTGAATTGACTCTTAAATTATTTTCCAAGGACAAAATTCTAGGGCCATATGGCTGGACAGTCGAGTTTTTTTCTGCATTTCTTTGATCTTTTGGGGCCGGAGTTGGTTTGTGCCATTGAAGATTCCCATGTGTTTGGTGTGATCCCGCAGGAATTGAACATGACTTATCTTACTTTGATCCCTAAGGTAGATAGGCCAGCATCCTTTGTTGACTATCTCCCGATTTCACTTTGCAATTTACTCTATAAATTAATCACTAAGATTATAGTTGAACGTCTGAAGCCTTTTCTCGGGAAGTTTGTTTCTTTGGAACAGTTTGGATTTTTTCCAAACAGACAAATTTTGGATGTTGTGGGCATCATCCAGGAAGCTCTCCATTCTATAAAATCAAAAAAATATCTGGTTATTATCCTAAAGTTGGACATGGAAAAAGCCTATGATAAGGTAAACTGGACCATGCTTCGGTTAAAACTACTGTAGATCAAGCTTCCCTTCGAAGTTGTCAGATGGGTAATGTCTTGTGTTTCCAGTGCAAATTATGTTGTTTTGGTCAATGAAGCACCTACTACTTTCTTTCAGGGCTCTCGAGGTTTTCGCCAAGGTTGGACACTACCACCCTATTTATTTTTGTTGATTATTGAGGGGCCGAGTCTCATTATTAATCAGGATAAGAGCACCAGGAATATCAAGGGCATCATAGTTTCTAACACCATTACTCTCACACATATGCTATTTGTTGATGATGTTTTACTCTTTGGAGATGGAATTCTGCTGGAATGGATGCATTATAAATATCTGATAAATATTTTATGTGGGGTGTCTGGGATGACCATCAATCCCTGAAAGTCAGTTTTTGGTTTCCATAATACCCTTCAGGTTGTTAAATGACAAATTTCACTTTTATTGTCCTATCCTTGTAAGCCTCTGGAAGAGGACCTTACTTACCTTGATTCCCATCTTAAACCCAACTGCTATCGGATTGGTGACTGGAATTGGCTCATAAAAAAGTTTTAGGCAAAAGTTACTTGCTGGATCCCTAGGTGGTTTTTTGCCGGTGGTCAAACTACTCTAGTATCCGTCGTTCTCCATTCCATGCCTGCTTATTGGTTCTCTTTATTCATCATCCCGAAGCGTGTTATTCAGAACCTGCGGAAGATCATGTTCTAATTTCTCTGGACGAGATTTATAGACTGTAAAAAGTACCATTTGGCCAGTTGGTCCTCTCTCTCAATACCCAAGCTTTGGGGTGGATGGGGCATTAATAATTTAAGGTATTTTAACATAGCACTTGTTGCTAAAAGTATTTGGCGGGTTCTGACGGTATCGGGGCTATGGGGGAATATCATCAAATCTAAGTATACGCAAAGACTTCCCATGGAACTCTTGTTGCGTAGAGCTATTTACAATGGAGCTACTTCATCGTGTATTTGGCACAACCTACTTGCAAAAGTTACTTGTTGGATCCCTAGGTGGCTTTTTGCCGGTGGTCAAGCTACTCTAGTATCCGCCATTCTCCATTCCATCCCTGTTTACTGGTTCTCTTTATTCATCATCCTGAAGCGTGTTATTAAGAACCTGTGGAAGATCATGTTCCAATTTCTCTGGACCAGATTTATAGACTATAAGAAGTACCATTTGTCCAGTTGGTCCTCTCTCTCAATACCCAAGATTTGGGGTGGATGGGGCATTAAGAATTTAAGGTATTTTAACATAGCACTTGTTGCTAAAAGTATTTGGCAGGTTCTGACGGTATCGGGGCTATGGGGGAATATCATCAAATCTAAGTATACGCAAAGGCTTCCCATGGAACTCTTGTTGCGTAGAGCTATTTACAATGGAGCTACTTCATCGTGTATTTGGCATAGCCTACTTGTTGGTCTATCATACATCACTCCTAATATCAGTTGGCGTGTGGGAAGAGGAAACTGTATCTATGTTGGCATTGATCCTATAGTTGGTATTGCTTAGCCCCTGTTATCCAATACTCTACTAGATTGGCTGCATGGTAATAATTTTGTGATTCTCAGAGATATTTATGTGCATAGTGAGCTGCATGTTCCTCATTGGATCTCCTCATCTAAAATTGGGTCTTTCTGGGGCTCGAGCCACTGAGTACAAGGACTATGTTGATTGCCTTTACGATGTTGGTATATCTCTAAATTCCGATCAGGATGAAATCGTTTGGGAAGTAAACGTGCATTCAGGGGCGGTGAAAGCCAATATAGCATATCATCAATTTCTTAAATCTATCGAGGAACCTGCTGTAATTTGGTGGCATCGAGCTCTGTGGAATTCTCATTTACCCGGTAAAATTAAAATCCTTTGTTGGTTGTCTATCAACCGCAAGATATTGACTTGGGACTCTCTCCAATTTCGAGGATTTGTTGGTCCTGGTATATGTATTCTCTGTCATTCGACTAAGGAATCCTCTGATCATATATTTGGGAGCGGTATATACTTTCAACTTACTGGTGAAAATCTTTGCTCCCATCTTAAGAGCCCCTAGCGATGGGACTTAAATACTTTGGTTGAAAACCTTCAGTTTTGGGTTAAGAGTATCAGGATACCTTTCGAGATACCATATATTTTGATTTGGGAAGTTTGGAAGACAAGAAACCCATACATATTCCAGAATTCTCTAGTGTCACTTTCCTCTACTCTGACAAAGGTATGCACATCTCCTTTTTTTCCTAACCTTGTCTCTTCCAAACAGGTCAGCAAACCTGTGCACCCTCCTCCTGTCTTTCGGGATGGATTTGTGGGATTTTCGATGGGGCTGCCAAATATGGATTTTATGGGGAAGGAATGGTCATTCGGATGGATAATTATCTCTCCTACAATCTGAGAATGGACGTGGGCAGAGGAACAAATACTAAGTATGAACTTCTAGCACTTTTGGGATTACTCTATTTTGCCTCTCTGAAAAAGATTCTAGCCCTACAGGTACTGGGGGATTCTAAAGTGATAATAGATTGGGCACTTGACAAACAAAACATTCACATAGTAGAACTGGATCACTGGCTAGTTTGGGTAAAATTGCATGTGTGTCACTTCAGAGAACTGAACTTTTAGCATATCTATAGAGATTATAATATGGTGGCTGATGATTTATCAAAAAAGGCCATTGGTGCTGGGACTAGTATGATTTTATGGGAATAATTCAAGGAGGAATGCTTGATGGACTCCGGATCTCTGAATCTTTATTGATATCAGACTTGATCCTACTTTTTATGCTTTTACTTTTCTTTTTGAATATAGTGCAGTTTATGATAAATGTTATATGGGCAATTAGTGGAGCCTGGTGAACATGTTATACTAAGATGAGCACTATCAGTTACATTTTGAAATCAGTATTCCTGCATGGACAACTGTTATGATTCTAAGGTCCTATGCTTTTTATAACTAAGTGGTGTCGCTTTTTAAGACACGGTTTATAAAAGTTAAAACAACCATTTTTCTACTGAAAAGAAAAGAGATATCGTTTTCATAAAACTATTTTGCATCATATTCTTAGTTAGTGTTAACAATTTCATGTGAAAGAGAAATCACTAGATTTGTTCACTCCTATGAAACATAAAATCCATATAAATAATACTTAGTGAAACTCTTATGAATATTGTCGGATATGCAATACTTACATCTAGGTAATAGGATCATAAAACATTTTAACAATTACATATATTCCATTAATAATAACATTCTTTCAAAGATGATACCTCCATTTTGGATAATACAAAGGAAGGACTTATACATATTTAAAGATAAATGGGTTATTTAATATTTTATAAAAGATAATAACATTTAACTACTTCACATAATCATTTCTCTTAAAAATATAACAACTACATCTTTCAAGAATGAGCACACCTTTTATAAATATATCTTTACCAAACTTGATAATAATAACATAACAATGTAGAATACTTATCTTGATAGGAAGACTCGTGCAACTTAAGGAGAATGAAGGCTTGACTGCAACGTTCCTCCCAACCTATCGACTCTATGTTTGAAATTCATTCCATCCACCAAGAGGCCACCCCTGAGCTAGCCAACAAAATCCACTAGGGTAGAAAATTATTGCACCGAGAGCCCTTTTGATTTCTTTTCCTCAACAAACTATGCCCATAACTTTACTAATACGTGAAACATAATTTTATTCCAATAAGTCTATACACTTTCCTTTCCCAGTCTACACCAAATGTGCATGCTCTAAATATTAGTACCACTAAAAGTATTTGGGCAACGCCCTTCATTTAGCTTGTGCATATAAATTGTATATTCACTTAAAAGATATAGACAAAGAGTACAACCAAGGGATATATTCTTCTCACTTTTTGCTAAATGTGTGTGTGTGTGTGTCTATATATATGAAAAATTACAAGAAGTGTCAGCCAAGGAATCCCCCTAGTTGGCGGTCTTTCCTGTATATGCAATACATAAAACACAATACTAAAATGTAACCAATACATAAAAATAAATGAAATATGGGCATCCCATTACAATAATGAAGGTTTGCTCCCCATTCTTCTTCTATTGAGGTTTAACAATAAATCGATTGAAAGCCATATGAGAGAGGCAAGCTCTCTTTAAAAATAAATATCATGAGGAAAGAAACTAAGCTAGGAGAGAGCAGGAGAGAGAGATTTCACACTATTATTTGCGTAAATGCATTAGCACAAACAAAACTTCGTTAAAAATAAAGATTAATGTATCTCTTCAAAGAGCTTGCACCCTTAGTAGAGCATGACAATCAACATGAAATGTCCATTAAAGGAGACACGCTAAATATTTGTACAAAACAATATTTACACAAAGTGCAACATATTAAAGAGGCACCCCTTGACTAAACAGAAGAATTTATGAGACCATAAGAAGGAAAAATCACTTTGTCTTCAACATAGTAGAAAATAAATAAATTTAAAAGATTATCGGAGGGAAAAGTCCCTCAATCCTTAGCAAACTAGGAACAAATGAATTTAAAAGAACATCAGAGGGAAAACACCCTCTATCTTCAAGAAGCTAGCAACCAATCAATTTAAAAGGATTTCAGAGCGAAAAATCCCTCCATCTTCAACTAACAAGAAAATAAATGGTTTAAGAGAATATCAGAGGGAAAAACACCCTTTATCTTCAGCAAACTAGCAACACATGGATTTAAAAGACTATCAGAGGGAAAATGCCCTCCATATTCAACTAATAAGAAAATAAATAGATTAAAAAGAATAACAGAGGGGAAAACACCCTCTACCTTCAACAAACTAGCAACCAATGAATTTAAAAGACTGTTAGAGGGAAAATTCTCTCTATCTTCAGCTAACAAGCAAAGATATAGATTAAAAAAAATATCAGAGGGAAAAACACCCTCTATCTTTAGCAAACTAGCAACCAATGAATTTAAAATATTGTCAAGGGAAACCGCCCTCCATCTTCAACTCACAAGAAAAGAAAAATTAATCAAGAGAAAGAGCCTTCCCTCCTCTCTTTCGTGCTATCTTTTCAGCATGAAAAAAAACACACTCTAAAATAGAGTTGCGCTCCTCCTTTTTAACAAAGAATGCCCCCTCTTCTGCTGAGAAGAGTGTGCACCCACTTCCTCTTCATTTAGGTTGAGTTTCTATAGAAGTGCCATCATATCTCTATATTATGGAGTTTGGTTCTCTTCCTTAGATACCACTCCCCGATACTACGGAACACCACAATGAAAATCTCCTCAAACATTCCCAAGAACTATAGTCGACTTCCCTTTTTCACGGAACAACGTCCTTGATGGATATCTCCCATTTAATTAGGATCCATATAACCTATAAACCCTAGCTTATCGCTATAGTATGATAATACTTAATTTTCTTTGAAAATGCTTAAATCATCCATAATAATAATGCAATCAATTCA
Source organism: Pseudotsuga menziesii (assembly GCA_001517045.1). Classification (NCBI taxonomy): domain Eukaryota; kingdom Viridiplantae; phylum Streptophyta; class Pinopsida; order Pinales; family Pinaceae; genus Pseudotsuga; species Pseudotsuga menziesii. Next base: position 105,229 of record LPNX010333894.1, on the reverse strand, counting down.
CTTCCTAAGGTCATGAGAAAATAAGAATCATTTGTTTTCCCAAAGAAAATTTGTCAATCAATAAGATATATGTTCTCAACCCAAAGTATTTAAGACATACCTAAACACTTGTATTTTTTAAGATAACTAATATATTTTAGGATAATGATAATAATGGTCGCTTATCTTGTGCTTGAATGCTAAATACTATTGTTCCTTTCCTTATCTCTACTTTTCATTAAATACTATAGATATGCTCGCCAATAATAATTTATTTGCATTATAGAACATGGACTCCTTATAGTAATACTCATGCAATTTAGAATATTATTTTGCGATAATAAAATTGTACTACTAATAATAATACTAGCTCGCTTTATACTCTTAGTGAATAGTCTATACAACTTCATATGATAAAGATGTGTTGCCTCGAAACAATTGAGGACCAATATTATTCATATTCATTCCTATTGATTCTAGGTTAATAAATCAATAATTAATAAGGACTCGCTTCCCCTTAGCTTCTGAAGGAACCATGATAAAAAATTCCCAAGGCTTCACTTTACTTCACCTTGTCCCCTAGTTGGATTCAATTTACCCATTGTTAGTTGCGTCACATCTTTCAGCCTTTTAAGTCAACAAATTTTTAAAATTACAACTTAAGAAAAAAACAGTAATACTTCCAAAGTCTTTTGGCAAGGCCTTAGCCTTGAGCTCTTTGTCAGGAAACACTTACATTTGTATTTTAGTTGCAGAAAAATAGGAGCAAGGAGGGATGTTACACTCCATTTCCCTAAGAAGAATCACCCACATACTTTCCTAGAGTGGCCTCCGAGTTGGTATTGCATGAAGATGATAAGGAAACTAGTGCGATGGGGATATTCTCAACCTTTCCAACCTATGTCTTCAAGGTTTTGGCTTGAATAGCCCAACTGAAGAAGAATGACAAGTTTTGGGGATTCTTGGTTTGTATCTTGTTCATTCATGACATTCAAGTTCAAGGTGGCCTCCTCCTCACTATTCCCATTAGATATAAACATGAAGCCAGGCACTGCTGGGGGCACAATTCTCTGAAGAGCCCTTACTATGTGCTCCATAATAGACTCAAATGTGACCTTGGGAGAATCAGAACCAAGAATTACCATGTTGGATTTCAGGAGTGTTCCCTTGAGGAGGACATGGTGGTCTTTAAGAACCTTGTCATAGGAATCCAACACCTTCTCAGTAATAATTACACATGTTTCAATATCATGAGTTTAATCCACCAGAATTTTAGGCTCAACAAAAGGGAACCACGTCATTCTCTTAGAAAATGATAACATAACGAGCAAGGCCATTTTCATTTTCCAAGAAATTAACAGAGCCAAAAAATAGTATCTATGTCATCGAAACTCTGCACGAGAAACCCTTGAAGCTCACCATGATGTTGGTTGTCTCTGTTTAGATTAGACTCTCTCGAGTCCTCAACGAAGTTGGATTCAATGGAAGGTTGGAGTGGATGTTGAAGCTCAAACACCTCTCCAATCACCTACAAGGTAAGATCGATAACTTGATATATTTAAGAGAAAAACCTTTGTTTCCCCTCAAATTTCCTGCAAGGTAAGTTTGATAACCTTATTTGTTTAAGAGAAAAACCATTGTCGAAGTCCCAATTTCGTTCCAGGACAAATTAATTACATGGTGAATTGGAAGATGCATGTTGCAAGATTCCATTCATCCGAGAGGTGAGGAATCTGCTACAATGCAGAGACAACTTCTTTGTTGAATAAACGTCTTCAATGTAAATATCGTGAACACAAAATTTGTAAGCTTCGCTTCCATCCAATTAATTTATTTAGAATAAAAAATGCATTTCATAAATATTACGGTTGCCACATTTCTTTTTTATGAAGTGTTATCCATAGTACAAATCAATGTGAGCCATTTCAATTCTACAAAGTTTGGATTTTGTTTCCAAGTGAATGATTCCCTAGAGTAGCCATTGATCAAATTTGAAGGGCTACTCTTAATTTCATTTTGAAGGCTAAATATTTGTCCAACCCTTCCATGGTGAAAATTTGAAAAAATATTTGTACTTCAATTGACAAGAGTAAACTATGTGTACACTTCAAGAAGAAATATCCTAAAAAAAATATCTCTTCAAATTGTTTACAAAGTTTATAATGGATTAACCGCTAAATACATACGTTTTTATTTCAATAAAAAGTGGTAACATTTATACCATATAATCAAGCCATGCAAAAATGTGTACAACCATAATCCAAAATGCATAAGTTTGTTCATACAAAGAATTACACTACCTTTTGGATAATTGTCTTAGGAATCCCACACATGCATAAAAAATGTTGTTATAATTATTAATGCTAAAAAGGATATGTCTTTTTTACATTGGGCAATAACAAGTGAAAGAGTGTGATAGATAGAGATGCGTAGAGTCAAGAAATGGGGAATGACTATTTTGGAGAACATAGAAGCAATAATTACAAAGTTAAATGAACAAAATCCTATTTTGAATGCTATAATCCATATTTTAGGTTTGTGTAGCTAACAAGGCCTATTTTGATACAAGTTAATATCTAAACTTAATTAAGAATATATGTAAGTAAGAAAATTTAACTGAGCTTAATCGAGACTTTGACCCCAAAAAAATCATTGAATACTTTTTAAAATAAAGAACAATCTATGCATTATCTTTATGATGAAGTTGGCCAAACTTGCACAATATTCATAGATTGCTGAGAGATATAAATTTAATTATTAGTTATATGTTTCCCTTTAAGAGAATTGCATTAATCACGAACTGAGTGATTCAAATGCTCAATAATGTTGTCAGATAATAAGCAAATATTAGATATCAACCTTGTAACCGTATCATAAATTTTAACAAAAAAGCACATAGTGTTACCAATGCAATAAAATGACAATAAAGCCACATTTTTTATGCCTTTAAAGAGATGAAATATGTAAACATGAAAACAAATATTCCCACATTTTCTTAGGTTCCTTCAATGCTTTTTGTTTGCTTTTCAAAATTGTCATTACGCCACACATTTGCAATTAATCTTACTAATAAGTCCCCGATGCCATTATAATTATATTCATAACGTGTGCCTAATTGTGTTAATATTACAAAGCCAAATGGCGATGAAAATATAACAAAGATAATGAAATTATGGTGATTGTAGAATCTCAAAATATTAAGTATAGAAACAAAATGTGATGTCAATTCTCATATCGACAAGTATCAACAATGCTCATAACCCATGAATTCAAGTGAAGATTTAGAAAGACAAGGAATCCAAGCTTCTTTGGGAAGCTTTAATTAAGTAACACTAACAATGTTGCATGCATCAATATGATTATGGTATTATCTAGGGGCGAACTATGTGATGGATTTAATGTTTTGGAATGGTACACTATATCCGAAATAGATGAGAGCCGAAAGGACTACAAATTAAGTATTTCTATGCAAAAGACAAGTATTGGAATATTAAATATAAATCATGTTCACATTTCACATACATCCTCATATAATAATATATAATACTAAAGGTACAATGCCCATTGAACAACCGAAAATTCCACTAAAGACATTGATGGGTTGTCGAAAATGTAACCCTTCTTTTGAAATTTTATAAAAAAATGTGTCCTTCATATTTGACAAATGATTTCACCATCATCATCATTGAAAACCAATGCATAGGGAGTGCACTAATATATTTTTTAGTGTTGTTACTGATTCAGAGTTCCTTTTGACCAGCACATTTTCAATGTACCCGAATTTGTAGGGCTTCTCTATTGGAAAAAGTTGTCATTGATGTAAAACATGGTGTCATTGATGTCAAAAGGGTGAAGAGATATTTGGAGTCAAGTTGATAATGATGATGTGGTTGTAGTAGAGATAAATTTTTTGGGAATGTATAATGAAACCTTAAATCCCCTAAAGAAGAACCTAAGGAATCCCTTGATCACAAGTGTATATAAACCCAAAGCGGTCCCCTTATGGTGTAGCCGTTGCACATGGCCCTCACGGGAAGACACTTTGAGTTATACATAAGTGGTACAAATCCCTTAGAGAATCCCTAATGATCAGGATGATGTGGAGTGTAAAGGAATCCTTAAAGTATCCTAAATTATAAGTGTGAATAATTTCCTAAATAAATGATGATGGGTCACATGACCATGATGATAAGAAGTGTAAGAATGTTTGCAAAGATGTTCCTAAGAAATGTCAATAAGAAGTGTGAATAAATTTTGAAAGTAGTGTGTTGGGTCTACATGACTAGAAGGATTGTACCATATGGCCATGAGAAGTAGCCCCCGAAGTAATAAGGATTGGTACACAAGGAAATGTTCAAATAAAAGGTGAGAAAACCCATAAACAATGGTGTTTGGTCCACTTTCCCATGAGTTTGGGGTTACATGACCCATGGTGAAAAACTCCCAAAAGAGTTCCCAAATTTTATCCAAAGTAAGTTGGTGTGAAGATTGAAGTACCCCTAAAATAATAATTCTTAGTCCACATGATCCCAAAAGTTGTGGTACTTTGGCCAATTAGACCACTTGAAGTGGAAAAGGATCCCCGCAAAAAATAATGGGGTATCCATCAAGTATGATGATGTGGTCAAGACCTAGGGCACCATTTGGAGAAGATATAGAGTGATATTGAATTTTTTGCATGCATTGTCATGATGGATTCTTGAGGTGGGGTACTAACCCTTGAGACCCCTTAAAATATGGAGATCCACAAATTAAGGATGAGTTTAAGGAGACACTAAAATAAGCTACTATATCATGATAAAATTTATAAATAAAAAAGACAAACATTTCATTTCATCATCAATAAAGTCTCTCATTCTATTGTTCATATTTGGAAAAAAAGTGTGAAACATTTTCAAGGAGCAATTTCTGGGCATCTTCGAGGATTGAGGAGATTCGCAAAAAATGGCATAACTTTGTCATATGCTATCAGGATTACAAAATTCTTGGCTCGTTGGAAATATGGTTGTGAGGGATATGTGATGAATCTATATAGATACTCTTTTGGTTTATATATTGTTTCTTCATATTGTAATCTTGTAAAATGTATGGTTCATACTTGTGGGTTTCTCTTGTGATGGCACATGTCTTTCATGCCATATAGCTCATCTTGGATATTGGTATGTGAGCCTCTCTCTTGGTATATATGTTTGAATTCATTATATATGTTATGTGGGACATGATTATGGCCATATTGGAATATATATTGTATTATTCTTGTACATGGGTCTCTCTTGTGATGGGCATGCCACTCATGGAATAGGGTCCATCTTGTTTTCTTGAAAATGTATGAAGTGTGTACATGTTCTTGTTCTTATCTATTGGAATACTTGATGGTGATATTGGCATAGATGCTGGTTTACAATTTATTATGATATTGGCATATATATTGATGGTTATGGTTGGATAGATCATGGTATTATGTATGGCTTGATTTGATGTAAATGATTGAACATGGAAATGAAATATTTTGATGATTGTTTATGGGAATTATTGGGAATTGAACTTGAGGTATGCATAGCTTGATGTAGTGATAGAAACATGGATAGTGATAGAGAAACATAGACAGTGATACAAGAACAAGGACAATAATATAGATGCATGGACAAAGATACAGGTACAGGTTAACAAAGACAGTGATATAGTGATCATTATAGGTTGTTTCTTCTATTCATATCAAGAAAGCATGACATGGAAATGATAGAAGATTGTATTCTCATTTAGGTTGGTTCCTGAGAACTGTGAGTTGGTTCTCACTGAGTATTGGAGTCCTCTCTACAGGTTGGAGCCTATGACCTTAGGGGGCTGGAGCCTCCTTCTATATGGTTCTAGAAAATCAAGGAGTTGGAGATTCCTTCTAGTTGGTGTTGGTAAACATAGTGAATGTAATCTCTATATTATAAACAACATCTTTTGTGGTTTTTCCCCTAGTACTTGGGTTTCCACATAAAAACATCGTCGATTGTGTATGCTTCTTATGTGATGGTGACATGCTTATGAAATGTAAAGGTTTATAATGTATTAATGAATGTTTTACTTTGCAAGCTACTGCAAATCAAGTTTTTAAAAGTAATAAAAGGTACACACACTGATTCACCCCCCCTCTTAGTGTGTTTGGTGTGTCCAACATTCTCGACATTGGAATTCTATTGATAGGTGTTTTTGGGTCCTTTCACTCGATCCCTTGGAATCCATCCCGAAGTATGTTATCTAGTTTTCCCTACCACATTTGAGAACTCATCATATCATTGATCTGATAGGACACACTTGTCTTATCCCATAGATATTTTCTCAAGGTTTTTGTCATCATTTCACTTTTTGTTTTTAGACCTCTATTGATTATGTTAGCTACTGAAACATATGATAGATTAGACTGTGTCGGGGTATCTGTTGTCTAGTCTATTTTTATCCCCATATCCTTAGAGACTCCTCATACAAACCCTCACTTAAACTCTATCCATGTCTATAACCAAACCCCATGTACTTAGCCAACTTAAATCCCATATGGTAAATAAGTGTGTTTGGAGGAGGATTAAACCGAGAGCACTTGCACTTGGGGATGATGTTGATCTAGGAGAAGTAGTGGAACTTTTGGAAAGAGCTTTGGTAGGAATTGTTTTATGTAAATATATGATCCTTGCTCGTTTCAAAAGCCGGGTTCACAATTTTTGGATGATCCCTCTAGTTTTCCAATCGAACATTGTCTATTTAGCTCGTGGATGGTTTGGGGTAACTTTCACCTCTAAAGAAGAAGCGACATTTATCCTAGATGGGGTTTGGCTATGGGGTTACACTACCCTCATGCTACAAAGTTGGTGACCTTTTTTTGTCACTCGATGGGAGAATTTGTACAAACATCGCCTGTGGGACAAGCTACTAGGTCTTCCTCCTATTTTCTTATCTAAATCGGGTTTCTAGGAAATCAGTGACTCCATTGGAAAATATGTCTTGATGGATTATAGTTTCTCAAAAACCGGATTGATGATCGTTGGTCGAATCATGGTTGATGTGGATATTCAAGAAGGTATATTGGATGAAATAGAATTATATGTGGGTTCTTAGTCCTTCACTCAACTTATAGACTACACTTGCGTCCCATTTCTATGCAACTGATGTCGTGAGTACAAACATCTAGCCAAGTCATGTAGACACAATTTTAAAACATCTTTGGATGAGGTTATAGGCCGTCAACTATCAGGTTGCATATTTCAATCAAAGTTCCGACCACCTCCATCATCTAGAAAAGAGATTCTCGATTTTCCATCCATATCAATAGAATCTAGGCACCCCACGAGATATTTCCACCCTCTGAAATCTTACCAGTATCTGAGTCTCCCAACACAAGACAAATCCACAAGTAAGCCTCACACATAAGGGTCTCTTAGTATTTATGACGATGGGGTATTTTCTTTAGATGATCCAGGTTGTCCTGGTTTTTCCCCCTATTTTTCTAACTCTCAGAGAATCTGGTACACACCCTGACTATATACAAACCCTATTATAACCAGGGATTTTATACTAACCTATGTTTCCTATCCTCCATAATATCCCTTCCTCCGCTTAGAGAGTTTATCAATCTTCCATAACCCCTTTTTATGGGTTCTTCCCCACCTGATTTTCCTCTCAATATTATCCCCCCACTTAACTTCTAGACACCATTGACACAATCTCTCCAAAAGCACCCCAATCCCCTTAGTTGTATGGCTTGATTTGATGTAAATGATTGAACATAGAAATGAAATATTTTGATGATTGTTTCTGGGCATTATTGGTAATTGAACTTGAGGTATGCATAGCTTGATGTAGTGATAGAAACATGGATAGTGATAGAGAAGCAAGGACAAGGATACAAGAACAAGGATAATGATATAGATGCAGGGACAAAGATACAGGTACAGGTTAACCGAGACAGTGATATAATGATCATTATAGATTGTTTCTTCTATTCATATCAAGGCAGCATTACGTAGAAAGGATAGAAGATTGTAGTCTCATTTAGGTTGGTTCCTAAGAATTGTGATTTGGTGCTCACTAAGTATTGGATTCCCCTCTACAGGTTGGAGCCTATGACCTTAGGGGCTTGGATCCTCCTTCTAGATGGTTCTAGAAAATCAAGGAGTTGGAGATTCCTTCAAGTTGGTGTTGGTAAACACATTGAATGTAATCTCTATATTATAAACAACATCTTTTGTGGTTTTTCCCCTAGTACTTGGGTTTCCTAATAAAAACATTGTCTATTATGTATGATTCTTATGTGATGATGATATTCTTATGAAATGTAAAGGTTTATAATGTATTAATGAATGTTGTACTTTGCAAGCTACTGCAAATCTATTTTTGAAAAGTAATAAAAGGTACACATATTGATCACCCCCCCTCTTAGTGTGTTCGGTGTGTCCAACATTCTCGACAATGGAATTGTATTGATAGGTGTTTTTGGGTCCTTTCATTGGATCCCTTGGCATCCATCCCAAAGTATGTTATCTAGTTGTCCCTGCCACCTTTCAGAACTCCTCATATGATTTCCCTAATGGGACACACTTATCTCATCCCATAGATATTTTCTCAAGGTTTCTGTCATCATTTCACTTTGTGGTTTTAGAACTCTATTGATTATGTTAGCTACTGACACCTATGATAGATTAGACTATGTTGGGTATCTATTGTCTAATCTATTTTTATCCCCATATCCTTCGAGATTCCTCATACAAACCCTCACTTAAACTCTATCCTTGTCTATGAAAAAACCCCTTGTACTCGGCCAACTTAAATCCCCTATGGTAAATAAGTGTGTTCGGAGGAGGATTAAAATGAGAGCACTTGCACTTGGGGATTATGTTGATTTAGAAGAAGTAGTGGAAATTTTGGAAAGAGCTCTGGTAGGAAATTTTTTAGGTAAATATATGAGCCTTGCTCATTTCAGAAGCTGGGTTCATGATGTTTGGATGATCCCTCTAGTTTTCCAATCGAACATTGTCCAGTTAGCTTGTGGATGGTTTGGGGTAACTTTCACCTCTAAAGCAGAAGTGACATTTATCCTAGATGCAGTTTGGGTATGGGGTCATACTACCCTTAGGTTACAAATTTGGTGACCTTTTTTTGACACTCGACAAGAGAAGTTGTACAGACATCGCGTGTGGGACAAGCTACCAGGTCTTCCTCCTATTTTCTTATCTAAATCGGTTTTCTAGCAAATCAGTGACTCCATTGGAAAATATGTCTTGGTGGATTCTAGTTTCTCAGAAACTGGATTGATGATCTTTGTTCGAGTCATGGTTGATGTGGATATTCAGGAAGGTCTCTTGGATGAAATAGAATTATATGTGGGTTCTTAATCCTTCACTCAACTTATAGACTACACTTGCGTCCCATTTCTATGCAACCGATGTCATGAGTATGGACATATATCCAGGTCATGTAGACATAATTTCAAAACATGTTGGGATGAGGTTATAGGCCATCAACTATTAGGTTCCATCTTTCACTTAAATTTCCAACCACCTCCATCAGCTGGAAAAGGGATTCTCTATTTTTTCAGCCATATCGATAGAATTCAGGCACCCCACGAGATCTTTCCCCCCTCTAAAAGCTGACAAGTATTTGAGTCTCCCAACACAGGACATATCCACAAGTAAGCCTCACACAGAAGGGTCTCTTAATCTTTATGACGATGGATTATTTTCTTTATATGATCCAGGTTTTCCTTCTTTGTCCCCTTATTTTAAAACTCTCATAGAATCTAGTACACACCTTGACTGTATACAAACCCTATTATAACCAAGGATTTTATACTAAGCTATGTTCCCTATCCTTTGTAATGATCCATTCCTCTTCTTAGAGAGTTTATCAATATTCCATAACCCCTTCTCTAGGTTCTTCCCCACCTTATTTTCCTCTCAATAGTATCCCCCTACTTAACTTCTAGACACCCTCGATGTAACTCTCACCAGAAGCGCCCCAATCCCCTTAGTTGTTGTCTAACTCATTAAACCCTAAATCATCCTCTGACTAGACTCCCCCCCATCATAGTTCAACCCTGAATCCTAAAACCTTCTCCACCATTCAAAGGACTTGCGACCTTTGCTCTCGTAAGTATCCGTTGGCTCCTTTTGGCATATATACCATATTTGAGAACACTTCTCATAATTCCTCTCTAAGGATCAGGGGTGGAAAATTGAGCATTTCCCTTGCTCATGATCAATCCCTACGCGACCTAAGTGAGGGATTCCAAAAAATATAGTCGGAACCCTTAAAATATTTGGTTCCACATGAAGGTTTCCATAATTTTGGCTCTTTCATTCAACTGCGGTGGGTTGAGGACACTTGCTAAATGACTTTACCTCAAGAGAATAATTGAAAGAGAGAAACCAAATTTCTTATATCTTCAAGAAACCATACAATGTGGTGACATCCTTATCAACGAGCTCACAATCCTCCGCTCTGGTCAAGCATCTATTTCCAAAAGACTCGACTATTTCCTCATTTGAAAAGACATTATCATGAATGCTTCCAACACCAATCAAAATGTTGTTCATGATAGGGGTTTTGACCATTTCCCAATTTTGATAGAGATGACAATTTATGAAAAAAATACACCCTCCCCATACAAGTTTTGTGCCCAGTGGTTGGAAGACCCATAATATTGTCAAATTGATCCATAACACATGGATTCAATTGTATTCATCCATTGAAGCTTCAAAGATGATTCAATTTTAGGAAAACCTTAAGGAATCAAAAGTGGTTTCCATTATATGGATGACTAATAAAAGGAAGGATCGCCTAGTTGATATTGAACAAATCGAAAGTGTCATTCTTCTTTTACATGACCAAAACCACTCCCTTGCAACTAAAAATGATTCCATTGATCTTGTTACCCAACATAATAAATTATTAATAGAGATTAAGGAGCAATGGAGACTTAAGATTTGCACTATTGGGTGCATAAAGGGTCCGACGAGAACAAAAAAATTCATCATTTTATCAACCACGGGAAAAATATTAATTCCATATGGAAAATCAAGAATTCAGAAGGTGAAGTGGTATTTGGATTTGAGAATCTTTTCGGTGGGAGTTCAATGTTTTAGAGGGTTGTTCAAGGAGGATGACTCGACCTCCATGGTCAGATGATGAATATCATTTCTCTATATCCGACCTATACCAGTAATGAACAAAACCAAATGATTATGAATGAAATCACAATGGAAGAGCTTAGAGCGGCTGTTAAATCTCTCAAAAGAGACAAAATCCTAGGCCTCGATGGATGGCATGCTAATTTCTTCACCGTATTCCTGGATCTATTTGAAATTGACCTTCTAAAATTCATTGAAGACTCAAGATTATCAAATAATATCCTTGTATCTTTTAATTATACTTTCATTACTTTGATCCTTAAATTTGTATACTCCAAGAATATGGAAAACTACTGACTGATTTCTCTCTGCAAGTTTATTTATAAGATCATTGCTAAAATCATCACTCTCAGGTTAAAGGGAATTCTTTCTGGCTCGGTCTCTAGGGAACTGTTTGTGTTCCTAAAAGGGAGACAAATCCACGATGTTGTCGGGACAACAAAAAAATATTAGACTCTATTAGGATAAACCATATTCATGTTGTAATCGTCAAAACTAATCTTTCAAAGTCATATGATAGAGTTAATTGGCTCTACTTGTGGCTCATTCTCCTACATATAGGATTCAATCTTCAAATGGTGAATTGGACCATGTCGTGTGTATGCATTGTATCTTTTTCAATGCTCATAAATGACTCAGCGTCTCCTTTCTTCATATTGATGTATTTGTAACTTTGGAATGTATTCACTTGTATATCTTATGTTGTATTTCATTGTACCCCGATGTTCCTATCGGGAGAGTCATTAATATAATAAAGTCATGTAAAGTCATTGAGTTTAACCCTTCATTGTAAGTCGGGGAAATAGTCCCCAAAATTGAGTTGAGGTTAACCCTCTATTGTAAGTCAGGCCAATAGTCCCCACAGTTGAGGGGTATTAGGGTTATTAGACTCTCCTAGTGAGGTCGGCCTATAAGAGTAAAAATCAAGTGGAAAACAAGTATAAATAGAGAGTGAGACTCTCTATTTGTAACACACACTCACTCAACTATAGCACATGAGTGAGAGAAGAGGAGCTCGCACAAGTGAGAGGGAGAACATATGTCAGAGATCATCTTTGCGTTAAGTTTGGTTTTACTTTTGCTATTGGTGCTCATTCTATCTCTGAGGAAGTTGTGGGGTTTTCTCCTTTATGGTTTCCCCGAGGAAAACTCTTTGTGTCTCTTGTCTCTTGTGATTATTTCTATGCATGTTATTCTCTCAAATAAGATCGTAGATCATATTGATTAAAAGATAAAAATCTAAAATGGTATTAGAGCTAACCTGAGAAGAAGACATTGTGCAGCTGCAGAAGCTAGGGATTCTTAATTTTTGGGTCTCCCTCCACAGATCATCAGCAAAAAGAGGCTAGGATAACTCACCATTGAAGGGCACATCTTTCAGCCGAAGTAGAATTTAATTTCGGGCATTTTTCAGTTTTTGACCTGTCATTGATGCGGGAAATTAGGGTTTTTCACAAAAGAGGAATTTTTTAGTGACCCCAGCATAGGATTTCACTCCTCTCAAAATTGAAATTTAGAGACCAAGATCAAAATTTTTGTTGGGTAAAACTCTAAGAAATTCAAACACCAACTTGACCCCAGACCAGAAAACCCTAAAAGACTAAAAATAGTCATTTTGGTGCATTCGCTATATCTTGATATTAGGGAAGGATCAAGAGCCAAAACGTTTACAGGAAGAAGATAAATTCTTGATGTACCCTGTGTAAACTTTTTAGCCTCATATTCACTATATTCTTGGAGATATGATTCCTCCAAATCAGGGTTCCATCATCTCCCTGGATTCATCCCTAAAAATGATACGTAGGAAACATTGCTCTATATCGGTATACCAAGGTCCAAATTAAATTTCGCAAGATTTTCTAGATAGGGCACATACCGTAATTTTTGTGCTAAAAGTTTTAGACCCTGAAGGTGAAATAGTGACACGTGGAAGTCTGTACAAGTTTGATATGTTGAACAGTCCTGAAATAAGTCAACTTGGAAAAACTCTCATGAGTCCCAATTGGTGAAACCAATTCTACTCAAACCTGCAGTGTTGGAAAGAGGACAGATGAGGCTACCTGAGTGCGAAGTTTTAGACATAGAGGAGCAGTAATTTCGAAGATACTGGAGAAACAATATCAGGAAATTCTGCAGAATAAATTGAAGAAAACTAGGGCATTAGATATTTTGCAGTTCTGATCACAGTTTTGGGAAAATGAGTATGCTGCTCAGCTTGCCTTTAGGAGGCATGTATTTCTATCCAATCAGGTCAGAAAGATTCCAAGTTTTTAAAATTAGGGTTTCTCTGACAAACCCTATATCATCCAGCTCTGGAACCAGGACAGACACCTCAAATCGGTAAGATCTAATCTTTTTCTATTTACATTTGAGGTTCTCATTTCAAAATGAATAATCACACCAGCTTGATGACAAGCTTGGTGAAGCTAACAACTTCCAGGTATGGAAGTATAGGGACTTCATGATCCTTGAATAAATTGACTTAGATCAGTATTTTAGTAAGGAAGTTCTAAGAGCTAGAGGGAGATGAGGCTAAGGCTAGAGCCAAGAGAATCGTTGCAGATTCTATTAAAAATCATCTCTCATATGTGATCCCTGAAGACACCAAAAATGAAGTGTTCGATGCTATGACGAAGCAATCGAAGAAGAATAAGATATTGTTATAACCACCTTGAATGGCCTCCCAGGATCATGGGATTCATTCATTCAAGGAATGTGTGCCAGAAGGAAGTAATTAACTTTAGCAGACTCCAAGAAGAATGCACATAAGAAGAAGCTCGACGCATAATAAGAGAAGAGAAGATGGGAGCAACTGAAGATCAAGTGCTCACAATTCAAAGAAGATCCCTCAAGCACATGGGAATATGAAGAACTCAGTTCTTGGAAAAGAAGTTAGTATCCATCTTAGCATTTGGGTAAGAAATGATGCTATTATGAATGAAGAAGATGATGAAGCTGAAAGAAGGAGTCTACCCAGAAAACAAATAAAGATAATTGTTCAATTGTCATTTCATGGTATTGTTTGGTTATGCATTTGTTTATATTCAGTTGATGTGTTATGCATGATAGAATGTTTGCATTAATGACAGTATACTACTAATATGCATGTGATTGGTAAGTAGCGCATGGTGCTATACAACTCTCCATTGCTACTTATCTAGAATGAAACCTCTTTTCTAACATATTGGATTAGTGCACATTCTCAATGATGTCATGGTAGAGATGGAAGGCATCTAGAAAGATTCTGTGAGATATGGATGAATGTTGTATTGGCTAAAATAGTTGCATGATTATATATTTATGCATAAGAATTTTCCATTGTGAATATGCATCATGAAATGTTTCTAACCATACAACTAGTGCATTTGACTTGTAGGAAAGATCGTGTACAATCGCCTACAAGAAAAGAAGGGTGAGACTTGTTCCAAAGAATAAGTGACGACAGTTTAAGATTCACTCTAATAATCCAAAATGAAGAATGATGACTAGAATGCAATGTCAAAAACCTGAAGGGAAGTCCATAGTATATTCCATATGGATCTACAAGACCCAGCATGTAGTAGACAACAACATCGTGGGATACAAGGAAAGATTCGTAGCACGAGGCCTCTCACAGAAAGAAGGCATAGACTACGAAGAGACATTTGTACCAATGACGAGTCAAGTATATGTAGAGCAGCCACTGGGAGATGAGATGCATGATAGGCAGACTCATGTGTGCAAATTAAAGAATGCCTTGTACGAGCTCAGAAGGCACCCATGGGATAAAAAATACATGAGGAGCTTGAAGATCACATAGAGTGATGAAGATATTAACCTTTGCTACAAGGTTGAAGATGAAATCCTATAGAGGATGACAAGCTCATATATGGGTGCGAGAAGAACTTTTGAAAAGGTTCAAGATAGAAGATATTGGTATCTAGTGACCCTAGATGGATACATAGAATATTAGTAGCGGAGGAAGCTACTTTTCACTCCAATACATAATACATAGAGTACGAAAGGCAGAGGGAGAATGATGCTCCACTTTAGAGGGAGTGATTGCAGAAGATCCTGAGGTTAGACATGGTACGAAAATATGGACAACTTACTGATGACTCTATGCTTTACTAAGAGTAAAGTAAATTCCAACCTTTACTTCAAGGTTGAAGGTGGAAGACCAGTGATTCTCCTGTTATATGTCGATGACTTGTTCCTGACAGAAAAAGTGGAACTCATTAAAGTTGCAAGAAGGAGATTTGCTTCTGAGTTCGAGATGAAGGACTTGGGTATGATGCACTCCTTTCTAGGCATGGAGGTGTGGCAGAGTACATATGGAATCTCCTTGGGACAAGGGAATTATGCAGTAGAGATCCTGAATAGGTTCGAGATAATGGACTGCAAGGCCATGGCCACACCTATGGCATTGAACCTGAAGCTATTGAGTGATGATTCATCAACAACGATTGATGCCACGATATATCATCAGATGATTTATTCCTTGATGTACCTGACAAATACGAGACCAGATATTTGCTTTGTTGTGAACACATTGAGCCAGTTCCTAACTGATTGCTGCAAAGCATATTCTGAGGTACCTGAAGGGTACAGTTGATTATGGGCTCTAGTATGAAGCAAATCAAAAGATTAACCTAGAGGGTTATGTAGATTCGGATTGGGTAGGCAGTTCCATTGATAGGAAGAGAAATTTGGGGTGTTTCTTCAGTATGAGATCAAGTGTGATCTCTTGGTTTAGTAGGAAGAAGTCCTGCATGGAACTGAGAACAGTCAAGGAAAAATATATTGCCACTTGCTCGACTATTTGGGAGAGAGGAGTAGTGAAGCTCTAGTTTGTGATCCATATCGAGATCTACGAAAGAGGGAGTTCTAGCATAGCCACTGAGATAGTTTGTCTGAGCATAAAATCCTGGCGAAGCTCATAAGCTGCTCAGACGTAATTAGTCCGGTAGGTTGTCCTCGGATATAATCAGTCCCAGTGAAGCTCGCAGGTTATCCTTGGACATAATCAGCCCTAATGTGATTCTATGCTAGAAATGGCCAAAGTGAAGTTTGAGTACTTCAAGGAGAAGCTTGGTGTTATCCAAATCGAGGTTCCTTCCAAGGGGAAGTGATGAGTGCGTGTGCCTTTCTAACATGGCGAGAGGATTGGTTCCTCCCATGGTCAAATGTGAGTGATGTGCCTTTTGACATGGTGGTAGGATTAGTTCCTCCCATGGTCAGATGTAAGTGTTGTTCCCTTCTGACATGGTGGTAGGATTGGTTCCTCCCATGGTCAGATATAAGTGCTAAGAACTACAACCAGCATTAAAAGGGATGGCTCTGTAGAACTACAACCAGTATGAAAAAGGGTTGGCTCTATAGAGGAATACCTTGTAGAGGGAAAGGTCCACAACCAACATGAAAAAGGGTTGGCTCTGTAGAAATACAACCCGCATGAAAAAGGGCTGGCTCTGTAGAGGAAGACCTTGCAGAGGGCAAGGCCTACAACCAGCATGAAAAAGGGTTGGCTCTATAGAACTACAGCCAGCATGAAAAAGGGCTGGCTCTGTAGAACTACAACCAACATGAAAAAGGGCTGGCTCTGTAGAGGAATACCTTGCAGAGGGCAAGGCCTACAACCAACATGAAAAAGAATTGGCTCTGTAGATCTACAACTAGCATGAAAAAGGGTTGGCTCTATAGATGGAGAACTACATCCAGCATGAAAAATGGCTGGCACTGTAGATTTACATCCAACATGAAAAAGGGTTGGCTCTATCGATGAAGACCTACATGGAGGCTAGGTCTAAAACCAACATGAAAAAGGGTTGGATCTGTAGAACTTCCTATGACGAGTAGAACTGAGAGATAGCACCATTTGCTCAAGATAGAGGGAGAAGTGATGATACAGCTTTGATGATGATCCAATGATGATGATGATCCAATGATGATATGATCAAGTTTGATGATGATCCAACTTTGATGATGATCCAGTGATGAAGACTTGTGCTGATGAACTGTGTCAAGAGGATACCTTCCTCGTTAAGAGTGAGTGTTGATGTATTTGTAACTTCGGAATGTATTCACTTGTATATATTATGTTGTATTTCATTGTACCCCGATGTTCCTATCGGGAGAGTCATTAATATAATAAAGTAATGTAAATTCATTGAGGTTAACCCTCCATTGTAAGTCGGGGAAATAGTCCCCACAATTGAGTTGAGGTTAACCCTCCATTGTAAGTCAAGGCAATAATCCCCACAGTTGAGGGGTATTAGGGTTATTAGACTCTCCCAGTGAGGTCAGCCCTATAAGAGTAAAAGTCAAGTGGAAAACAAGTATAAATAGAGAGTGAGACTCTCTATTTGTAACGCACACTCACTCAACTATAGCACATGAGTGAGAGAAGAGGAGCTCGCACAAGTGAGAGAGAGAACAGATGTCGGAGATCATCTTTGTGTTTTTTGGTTAAACTTTTGCTATTGGTGCTCATTCTATCTCTGAGGAAGTTGCGGGGTTTTCTCCTTTATGGTTTCCCCGAGGAAAACTCTTTGTGTCTATTGTCTCTTGTGATTATTGTTGTGCATGTTATTCTTAGATAAGATCCTAGATCATATTGATTAAATGATAAAAAGCTAACGCTTCAGACCTGGAAGGGGTCTCTGGAAAGGATGTCCCCTAGACCCCCTACTATTCCTTTTGGCTGTGGAATGTCTTGGAATATTGATCCATCATGCCAAACCACATGGCACCTACAAAGGTATTCATATCAAATGGGACATATGCATTTCCCACCTTCTTTTGTGGACGATATTCTCATCTTCTCAAATGGTAGCAAAAGAGAGGTGATTGTTATTCAAGGTTTTCTGGAGCTTTTCACATTTTCTATAGGTGTGATTATAAATGTCAATAAATATTCTATTTCTATCATGAATATCTCCATGGAAGAGAGATTCTGGATTTGTGAGCATCTATCTTTTCTTATGGTGTACGTTGATGAAGGAATTGCCTACTTGGGATTTACTCTCAATCCAATGCCTATCTCAAAAGAGACTGGGCATGGCTTATTGCTAAAACTAAAAAAATACTCCATCCATGGTGCAATATATGGCTCATCAGAGGAGGTAGACTCATCTTGGTTAAGTATTCTTTAGAATCCATCCCCATCTACTAGGTTCACTGGCATATGTTCCTAGAAGTATCCTTGATCAAATCTAGAAAATGTGCTTCAATTTTATATGGAAAGGATCTTAGGAGGGATCATCCTTCTACTGGGTTACTTGGTCCTCTGGAAATTGGCCAAAATCTATGGGTTGGTGGGGTTTAAAGGATCTCAATTGCTTCTCAAAAGTGTTAGCGTCCAAGGGAGTTTGGATGATCTTAAAAGGTGAAGGTTTATGGTCTGCGGTTGAGATCAATAAATACATTAGCATGGTCTCTGTCAAGGAGTGGTTCTGCACCATAGATAATATTGTTAATAAAATTTCAATTATGTGGAAAACAATGTTACATGCTTTTGATTTCATCGGCTATTGACTGGAATGGTGTATTGGGAACAATAGGAAGTTAAGAATCGGTCATGATCCATGGATCAGAGCCTATGGGAATCATTTTCTGTCCTTGCAAATGGTGGAAGATATCTGCGACCATAGTTTCACCTATATGTACCAAATCCAAAACCCTCAACATTCCACTCCTATCTCACGAGTCACAGGCATGGCATACTATAGATTACCTAGGAATTACCAAAGAGGAACACATAACTGAATGGGATAAGTATGTTCTTGCATTAAAAGACTCATATATTCATCTACCACATCGATCAGATGAGCTTCTTTGGTCAAAGTACCCTATTGGAGTGGTATACACTCCCAAGCACGGTAATCATATCCTCATATCTCGACAAGCCCCTCCAATTCCAAAATGGTGACTTTCTGTTATATGGATGATAAACTGCCCATTAAAATGCAAGTTGTTTCTATGGCTAGTTCTATCAAATCATGTTCTAGTATGGGATTTTCTTATGCAAAAATCTAGGAAGGGCCATGGATATGTCCCCTCTCCTCAAGATCGAACAAAACCATTTACCACATTTTTCTTTTCTATAGTTTCTCCAAACAGGTATGGGGCCAACTTAGCTACATGAAGGGATTTCCATTTATGTGGAGCATGGATAATATAATGGAAGGTTTCCATATTTGGTGTCAATCTCCAGACCTAAAGGATTACAAATCCCTACCTGTATTCATCATCTGGATCATTTGGAATGCCAAGAACTGAATAATTTTCTAGGATCATGTGACTTCCCCATATACATGTGGTGTACTCTCACACGCATTAGATTTAGATTGTGGGTGACTCAAAACTGGTTATTGATTGGCTCGGTAATAGGAAATGACCAATCAACATATTTATGGCCCCTGATTTCGATGACATATAGGTATTGTTGTGATCTTTTCATCACATCACCTTCCAACATATTTTCCCCACAAGAAATCAAGTTACTGATATCCTATCAAAAAGAGGACTACAGCTTGCGGAGGACACATGGATTCGTTGGGAGACAAAGAACGGGGCAACGAAGGAGATCGTCTGGGGTTCTCTCCATGCTTTCCCTGCTTGATCACATGTCCCATTTTCATTTTTGGTTAATCGACAACCTAATAGTCCATAGTTATACTTATGTTGCCCTTATTTTTGGTTTTTCTGATAAGTTTTTGGAGCAGCTACATACTACTCCAACATTAATACTTTGGTAGATGAGGGGACAACTTCTCCTCTATTCTTTTATGAACATGCCTACTAGACCAAAAGTCAGATCTTCACAGATCTATGTTTATTGGTTTTTCAAATATTAAATTAAAATTGAGATTTTCTTTATGGGAAAAATTGACAAATGATTTCAAAAATTTACATTTTTTTTAAGAGTGATTTTTAAATTTCTCTTTTAGGAATGGTTTGAACCTCTTGCAAGGGAGGAGGGGTTCGATTTTGATCACTGAGTGTACCCTTTAGTCATGGTGTTAAGATAGTGCAATAAAAGTTATGGTGCGGACCTACAAAACCCACATGCCTTAGTATAAATTCCGTGAAAATTGGAGATACAATGTAATGCTCACATTAATGCCTCCATAATTCCCCCATTTAACAAGTGTATCAACCATGACATCTTCAATGGACAACTGTCCAATGAAAGAAAAACGTTGCCATCCCATCAACTAAATTAAATCTATAACTTTGACAAAATTTAATGGAAAAAAATTAGGTACATTAGGTTTAGTTTATAATATCCAACCATATATGTTTCGCATGGACATAATAAGTAACATCTATATCATTATTGTATAAAACTAACTTACATGCAAAGCTCACCAAACAAAATCTATAATTTAACTTTTTATATAAAAATAAAAAAAAATAAACATTAAATATCCAAATAATTTAACTATATAAAGGTCAAATATTCTTCTCTCGGTTTGGGGGAGGTCATGGGTTCGAGCCTTGAGTCCTCTTGGATTAGGCCTTCTACTAGCATGGTCAATGATTTATCACCTTTACCATCCACAAATGTAAAAAAGTATTACTAAATTTTCCGTGCATATTTCCATTTAAAAAAAAAGTCAACTCCTTGAATTTCAAACCTATGAAAATATCATAGCATTTCATAATTATAATAATAAATGTTAACCATTCAGCTCAACCATATTTTAATTAAAGTAAGAAACATTACAATAAAATCAAACTTCGTTTGAACTTTATATATTCCATGGTGTGTTCTCCTATGTCGATCAAATTGGATGTGATGTGAAAGCAGAAGCATCCGTATAATGGTCCATAGGTAAACTTTCAAATAGATTGATATTTTGAAATTACATGTTTTTGGCCTTTTGATGTGAAGTGAAAGCATCTTTATTTTTAAATGTGTGAACTTCGAAGTAAGAGGAAACTTTCAAATTGCTTCATTTTGTGTGGTGGTTATTTATGTATTTTATATTATTATTAAGAGTTTATAGTAAATAAAAAATAAAATATGGATTTTAAGATTCGAATATTCAAATGAGTTATCGATGGCACGTCAATCAATCATGACAAGATAAGAGCAAAATTTTAACATGGACAACCAACCTCATATAAAAAGCTTAATATAATAACCAAAACATTAATATAATAACCAAAACATGAATGAGAAGGGCAATAAAATGTTAATAAGGTGAAAAGGAGTCTCTTCATTATAGATATATTAATTTATTATATATATATTAATAAGGTGAAAAAGAGTCTCCATATATATATTTATCTTTGAAGAGAAGAGAGAATAAAATGTTAAGAGTTTATGTGTCTTGGGGAAATACACAATGCGTTTCAATAATGAAGATTTAAATTACTTACCTCTCAAGATATGGGAAGATATGGGAATTAAGTATAGAGGAGGATGGGACACTAAAGACACAAGTTTTAAAGCAGAGTTCTTAATTGATAGAGAAAGAATGGAACTACTATTATTTGAAGAGGCCAAAGCTACGCTAGGAGGTGTCTAATTCTATATTAAACTAAGCACTTTTTTTCACAATCACCATAGCATAGAGTTGATAGAGAAGCATGAACCTTTGCAATCATTTGTGATAAATATCGCAAAAATCCATAGCAAGGGGATTCAATGCGAAGATGTATCACATTAACCTTGCTCTTGTCAATAAATTTCACTACCTTACACACTGAACATGAAGACTATCATAAATGGGTTGAGAATGACAAATCCTAGTCCCCTCCACAAATCATTGCTACCAGGGCTCCCTTCCAAAAACCTCGGGTCCATCACCTATTGCTCTACTGATCATAACTCCCCTCGATGTGAGATCGAGGCCTTTGACTAGCTAGTTTTCCCAACAACACTCTCAACCAAAAGCAACCCTTCACCTTGATGATTTGACTCCCCCATAGTAACCATTTAACCAACGAGCTCCAAAACCTCTAGATTGGAAACCCTAAGCTCTATTTTACCACACTCTCCACATCCAAGGTAATTTGTCTTCAAAATGAGCCTTAGATGATCCCTCAAAACTCTCTTGATCCCTTCTATCATGACACTCCTCGCCGACTAGTCAAAACGACCCTCGAGTGACTATGTGACACTGCCTGGAGACCAATTGAGGGTGTGACCAACTCGACAAACTATGCCTAAACCCAATAGAAATGATTTATCTTAACACTTAGTTTTATTTACACTTGTGTTTAAGTTTTATTTACACTTGTGTTTAACATATACTTGGTGTAATAAACACTTATCCAATTCACAAGTAAGACAAACCAAAGAAGCATAAGATACACAACAGTATATGGGAGGGTAGTCCCAACCAGGCATGCCCAATTTTATACTTAGCAAAATTTTGATTACAACAGATACATAGAAACAGGGTTGTCCAACTGGCTAAAACCGATCGTGGAAGTGCCCAACTAGTTGCCTCAAGAAACCCCAACAAATTTCCAACTTCTAGCTAAAGACGTTCTTCCAAGCTTCCTTCCAAACTGTTGCAACGAGCCTCGCCACAATCTTGTTGCACGCCTATCTAAAACTTGGTTACTGCTATGACTTCTTCTTGTAGACGCCCTTTCTATTCTCGATGTTTCCCAAAGAGCTCTCAAATTGGGAAACCTCTATGTCAACTTGAGTCGTGCCAAGAATTTGCCCCAAGACTTCAACATGCGACTCTGAGTGTTGGGCGCACCTTGCTTGTGGCCCACATTGTGGCTCCCCTTGACCGAACTTTAGAACACACCTTGGGTGTGATTTATTTTATTTTTATTTTATTTTTGGGGAGTGGTTGCACGCCCCACCACTCTAATCATTTTGGTCCATGCCAACAAGGTGCCAACTGAAAGTGTGCCCACTTATTAACTGATACGCCCATGTTGATGCAGGGTCTCCCATAAGTGTGTCCACATGCCAACTACGTTGCTTGTTTCCTAAAATAGGAATTCTTTCCATCCACGCATCCAACCAGGAGTTGATGCTTCTGGAGCGGTCCATGGTCCACATGACTCGGGATTCTAACCAAAGTGGTCTGTGTTGCCCACATTATAACAAAAATCCCATAGAATTTCCATGTACCTTGCTTCTTGGATGCGAGAACGTGAACCATCCCTACTGACGCTTCCCAACTATCCTCATGCTTCTCATTGGGCACCCACATGGTTGTCCAACACTAAGTATATTTTTTCCTAAGTGTCCAACCAACTCTAGGGTCCGACGGGCTCCCAAGCCTAGCTAATTAGGTGGGAACCTTTCCCATCACGTGGATAAGAGGTTAGCCAAGTGCTGCAACACTAAGGCCATTACATCCTCCCCCACCTTAAGTTGTTGCCGTCCCTGACAACGTCTCCAATCAACCATTGTCTATGGAAACTATCTCAACAACCCATGCCCAAACCTTCAGCTCCTCAAAGAAGCTCCTACAACTCCTGCTTTTGCACCACTTACTTTGCTATGAGTACTCAAAAAGTTCCTTCATGTTTCTATGCACTATACACCCCAAGAATTAGACAAGTTGGGTAGCTAATCCAACGATTGTGCCCAATGTCATCAGACGAAATTCCTCAATTTGCAACCATCTTATTAATTTATCACTATGGTCTAGGAACTGAAAACACAGTCTCACAAAGAATTCAGACAAATATGCATAAAATTGGCAAAATGGTGTTGCAATGGAAGTAGCAGCTCTGTATAATCAAATGAAAGAATGATGATACAATACAATGTTCATACCAAATGCATGAATGCCAAGACAATTCGAATTCCTAAGGAGGTCATTCGAATTGAATGAGTGAGTCTAGCTTAATTGAATGTAAGCCACAGTGAACACTCAAGTTAACCACTGATCAAAACCCTAATTGACTCAACTGAGTCCTAACTGAAATCGAAGTGCAATAAATGATTGAGTCTAACTGAAAGTAGCTCAGACACATGTCACTGCAAGCCAACCAACAAGCAGTAGTGCATCAATGACTCCAATGAACCCCGATGAGGTTAACTGAAGTGTAACAAACCATTAGAAGTGGTTGAAGGCGCCCCTGTTGACTCCAGTTCATTAAATATTAATTAAATAATAAATTTAATGAAAGGAGGCGCCTTCATGTCTTTGTTTAACTAATTGTAACCATCAGTTATCAATTAAGTCCATTTATGATACTCAGATCACCCCCGAAGTGCTCCAGTTAGCCTCCTCGAATGAAGGAGAAGGCTTAGTTGGCCTCCTTGACTAAAGGTAGGCGTGGGTGTGCTCATGTTGATGTCATATAGTGCTCCTCTGATGTCAATTAAGTCAATAAAACTTAGGATAGTGCTTTAACTAGGCCAAATTGACCAAAATGAGTGTGTATGGTGGTAAATGTCTCCAACACCCCCCCTTAAGATATACTCAGGAGAAGTAGAAGACATAGAGTGCATAAAAAAGATAGGGCCCCGACAACAAAGGCCATAGGTCACCCTGTACACTACTGAGACTCAAACAATGCTCAAAACAAACTAAGTGAGGAAAAGAGGGAAAACCCAGTGGGAAAAACCCCCCCTCAAGCTAAACACTGAAAGTAGTTGGATCACCCTGATGAACTCACCCCCAACAGTGAATGGAGGTAAGTGAAATTCTTTTTTGAAAAGCTCTTGGTGAATATGTCTGCAATCTGCTCATTAGTCGGGCAATATTGCAGAATGATGGTCTTGTCATGCACTAGCTCCCTGATATAGTGCATGTGTATCTCTACATGCTTGGTCCTCTTCTTGGTAACTGGATCTGTGGATATCTTAATAGCACTTTGATTGTCACAAAAGAGGATAGTGGACAAGGTACTACTAAGATCAAACTCTGAAAGAATGCCTTGCAACCAAACAACTTGGATGCAAGCATTCACCGCTCCTCGGTACTCGGCCTCTACTGAAGACAATGCTATGGTGGCCTGCTTTTTTCTAGACTAGCAAATGGGGCCACCACCAAACATGAAGACATTTCCAAAAGTAGAATTCCAATCAATAGAATCACCTGCCCAATCGAAATCTGTGTATCCAACCAGCTCTAGCTTGGAGTCTTCAACATAGTGAATGTCGTAGGTCCTGGTTCCTTGAACATACTGGAGGATCCTCTTGGCTGCCTTCCAATGAAGATCATGGGGCTTTTGCATGTATCTTGATACAACATTCATGGCATAACAGATATCAGGTCGAGAATGAGTCGAGTACAACAAGCTACCAATCAACTGTCGATAAATAGTGCAGTCCATGGGAGGTGTGCTTTTTCCTTCTTCAAAGTTGATCCCTGAAAGGAAAGAGAATGGAGCAGCTCTACATTCAGCCATGTTAAACTTGACTAATAGGTCTGATATGTATTTGGACTGAGTGACCATTATCCCATCAGAATTTTGCTCAATTTCGAGCCCCAAATCGCTCATTTCAAATGCATTGTGGAGAGCAGTTTTGATGACTGAAATAGAAGCAGCTATGCTACCTGTGATCAGTAAGTCATCAACATATAAAACAATAATATCAAATGACCATTAGAATATTGCATATACACATTTGGATCTGATCTACACCTTTGGAAGTTTTGCGAGAGAAGGAAGGCATCCATCTTGGAATACCACTCTCTTGGGGCATGTTTTAACCCGTATAGTGACTTCTTTAGCTTGAAAACCAAAGATGGATCATAAATGTAGCCCTCAGGCTGCTTCATGTATATCTCCTCATGAATATATCCATGTAGAAAGGCTGACTTAACATCCATATGATGCACTTCCCAGTGCTTAGATGCTGGAATTGCCAAAACTAGGCAGATGGAGTCCATTTTTGCAACCGGTGCAAAAGTCTCATGGTAGTTCACACCTTGGACCTGGGAGAAACCTTTTTCCACCAGCCTTGCCTTATATTTGCAAATGCTGCCATATGCAACAACCTTAGTCTGAAACACCCACTTGCATTTAACCAATTGCCACTAGCCTTGCCTTATATTTGCAGGTACTGCCATCTGCAACAACCTTAGTCTGAAACACCCACTTGCATTTAACCAATTTCCTTCTAGGAGGAAGAGAAACTAGCTCCCAAGTAGTGTTTTTCTGAAGAGAATTCATCTCTTCATCCATGGAAACTTGCCATATCGGATCCTTCCGAGCATGGTAGTAGGACTTTGGGTCTGAAATTATCATCAAATAACAAGATTCAGACAACAAATAATTAGGACAAGAGAGCGCAATACCTGCTCTTTGGAAATCAGACTGGGTTCTCCTTGGATCATCCGGATTTCCAATGTTATCTCCTGAAAAGGAGAGTGTCTGTCGAGCCCAAGTTGGGAGATGATTTTGTAATTCAGGTTCTGATTCAGCATCTAATCTTTTCTGTACACTGATATCATAAATCAGAGGATCCAAATTAGGGTCATCACCCCCAATTTCATCATCCAAATATTCAGTAGAATAGGAAGGAAATTCAGTAGTTTTCTCCTTCACTAGTTCCACCTCCTGAAGAGGCTCATCGAACTTGACACTCCTTTAGATGATGATATGTTTTGTTTTGATATCCAACAGCTTGAAACCTTTTAATTCATCAGGATACCCAATAAACAGACATTCTATGCTTTGCGATTGCAAATCCCTCCTTTTATCAAGTGGAATTCAAGCACATGCAGTGGACCCAAACACCACCAGATTCGACACATCCGGCTTGTGTCCAAAGTATGCTTCAAAAAGGGTCTTCCCTTTCATGGATGAGTGTGGCACTCTGTTCTAAATATATGATGCAGCATGCATGGCTTCATCCCACAAATTTGTAGCCAACTTCTTTTATTCCAACATACAGGTGGTCATCTCCTTGAGAGACCGATTCTTCCTCTCCGCTACACCGTTCTGCTAGGGAGTGTATGGAACTGAATGTTGGACCTGAATACCACTTTGGGAACATATGTGCAGAAACTAATTACTGGCATACTCCCTACCATTATCAGATCTCAAGATCTTGATCTTTTGGCCAGATGCATTCTCAATCAAGGCCTTCAAATCAATGAATTTTTCACAGACTTCAAACTTCTTTTTGATAAAGAAGACCCATGTGTACCTGGAAAAATCATTAATGAAAGTCAGAACATACCTTGATCCATTCATGGATGTGATAGGCATGGGACCGTTGATATTAGAATGTATCAGTCCTAATATGCATGGTGCTCGGCTTTCCTTCCCCCGATCTAACTTATGCTCAGGGTGCTTTAAAACAACACAGCCCTTGCAAATTCCAGTGGTTGCCTTGATGATCAGGAGGCCTTCAACCATAGAATTCTTTTATAATTGCTGCAAGTATTTGAAGTTGAGATGGTTGAACCTCTCATCCTAGAGTCTACTAACTTCATTTCCATGAGTCAGCAATGCGGTGGGCTTTTCATCTGCCACAAAATGGGAGAATTCATAGGCTTTTGCATGATGGTTTGCAAGGCCTTTTGCAAAAAGTTTCCTGGATGCAATTTTTGTGATCTCTACATCATCCAGGCTGAAGGATACTCTCTTGAGCACTCCTGTATGTGTCATTTGATAAACACTAAGGAGGTTTGATGCCATAGATGGTACGTACAGAACATTTGAAAAATAGCCATGTTTAAGATCAACAGTACCTTGTCCTTCGAAAATGATGGTGGAGTCATCTCCCATGTGGATGGGAATGGATTTGCTGGTCTCCAAAGATGAGAAGGAGTCTCTTTCAGCCATCATGTGGTTCGAAGTTCTAGAATATATCAAGAGTGCTTTGGAATTCGAAGTGCTTGCTGTGAGGGCATGACCTCTTTCATGTTGTGGTTCCCGATCTTGCTGATCTCTACTCTGAAAGCTTTCCGAAAGATTAATGTGATTTCTCTCAAGGAGAGAGGTAAATTCATCAAGTTTCTTTTTCATGCAGGCATGTTTAAGGTGGAATCCCTTCCTGTAGTATGAACACTTGACTTTTTCCTTTCCATGATGCCCTTTTCCTTTGTTCTTCTTTGATCCAAAAGACTCGTCATGCTGCTGGTTTTCAACTTTAGGCTTAGGAGCTTTGAATTTGGTTTTTGGGTTCTTTCGCTGCTTTCCTTTACCCTTCAGATCTTTGGGCCCTGAGACATGGAGGGCTTGATCACAGGAGGATATGATGATCCCCATTTGGACAAGCTTATCATGTTCACTTGTTAGGGACTCAATGAAGGCATTGAGTGAAGGCATCTTCCATCTAGGGGTTGTGAGCTTCTTCACACAGAATGTAGAGACAAAAACTGAATAATCAACTCCAATTTTGGAGAGTATGGTGAGGATGAGCTGATAATCCTCCTTATCCACCTTACAGTGCTTCAACAGTAAGACAATGTGCTTGAACTTTGTGAAAAAGTCATTCAGGGTCTTGGAATTGGAAGGATGGAGAGACATCAACTCATTCTCAAGCTGGTATACTCTCAAATCATCCTGCTTTCCATACAAGGTTTCGAATTTGTCTCAGATTTCCTTTGTATTCTTCAATCCCGAGAGATGGAAAAGAAGATCCTGGGAAACAGAGAGGCACAACAATCCGAATGCTTCATCTTTCTTGTTCAAGAATCTAGCTTTTTATGTCACAGAAGTAGACTCTTCTTCAATGGGACTCTATAGAGTCCTCTGGCACATAGCTGGATCTCCATGTCTCCTTTCCATGAGTGGAAATTGAATGGAGTCAAGAGTTCTACGGAAGAAGCCATCTGAAACTGCTGGAGCGAATGCTTTCACCTGTTAAAAACCTGAAAATCACAACAAAAGGGGAACCCTAAGGTCGGATAGCCTGCACATTTTAGGCTTTCATCACACCCAACATAGTTGATCAAGCATTCTTGACCAACAATTTCCTTACTTGGGGTATTAAGTGGTAAGCCTTGGTTTCTGGTGCAGTGCTGGAATTTTTGAGATTTGCTCAATTTTTCATGCAAGATCTGTCAAAAAACCTGTTTTTGAGAGATCTGAGCTTCTTCCCTTTGTGAGCTTTGATACCATATTAATTTGTCACCGTGGTCTAGGAACTGAAAACACAGTCTCACTAAGAATTCAGACAAATATGCATAAAATTAGAAAAATGGTGCTGCAATGGAAGTAGTAGCTCTGTATAATCAAATGAAAGAATGATGATACAATATAATGATCATGCCAAATGCATGAATTCCAAGACAATTCGAATTCCCAAGGAGTTCATTCAAATTGAATGAGTGAGTCTAGCTTAACTGAATGTAAGCCACAGTGAACACTCAAGTTAACCACTGATCAAAACCCTAATTGAATCAACTGAGTCCTAACTAAAGTCGGAGTGCAATAAATGACTAAGTCTAACTGAAAGTAGCTCAGACACATGTCACTGCAAGCCAACCAACAAGTGGTAGTGCATCAATGACTCCAATGAACCCCGATGAGGTTAACTGAAGTGTAACTAACCATCAGAAGTGGTTGGAGGTGCCCCTGTTGACTCCAGTCCATTAAATATTAATTAAATAATCAATTTAATGAAAAGAGGTGCCTTCACTACTCTGTTTAATTGATTGTAACCATCAGTTATCAATTAAGTGCATTTATGACACTCAGATCACCCCCGAAGTGCTCCAGTTAGCCTCCCTGAATGAAGGAGAAGGCTTAGTTGGCCTCCTTGACTAAAGGTAGGCATGGGTGTACTCATGCTGATGTCATACAGTGCTCCTTTGATGTCAATTAAGTCAATAAAACTTAGGATAGTGCTTTAACTAGGCCAAATTGACCAAAATGAGTGTGTATGGTGGTAAATGTCTCCAACACCCCCCTTTAAGCTATACTCAGGAGAAGTAGAAAACATAAAGTGCATAAAAATGTTAGGGCCTCGAAAACAAAGGCCATAGGTCACCCTGTACAATACTAAGACTCAAACAATGCTCAAAACAACCTAAGTGAGGAAAAGAGGGAAAACCCAGTGGGAAAACCCCCCACTCAAGACGAACACTGAAAGTAGTTGGATCACCTTGATGAACTCACCCCCAAAAGTGAATGGAGGTAAGTGAACTTCTTTTCTAAAAATCTCTTAGTGAAGATGTCTGCAATCTGCTCATCAGTTAGGCAGTATTGCAGAATGATGGTCCTGCCATGCACTAGCTCCCTGATATAGTGCATGCGTATCTCTACATGCTTGGTCCTCTTCCTGGTAGCTGGATCTGTGGATATCTTAATAGCACTTTGATTATCACAAAAGAGGATAGTGGACAAGGTACTACCAATATCAAACTCTTAAAGAATTCCTTGCAACCAAACAGCTTGGATGTAAGCATTCACCGCTCCTCGATACTCGGCCTCTGCTGAAGACAATGCTATGGCGGCCTGATTTTTTCTAGACCAGAAAATGGGGCCACCACCAAACATTAAGACATATTTGGAAGTATGCTTTCGATCAATTGAATCACCTGCCCAATCGGAATCTGTGTATCTAACCAGCTCTAGCTTGGAGTCTGCAGCATAGTGAATGTCGTAGGTCCTGGTTCCCTGAACATACCAGAGGATCCTCTTGGATGCCTTCCAATGAATATCATGGGGCTTCTGCATGTATCTTGATACAACATTCATAGCATAACAGATATCAGGCTGAGAATGAGTCAAGTACAACAAGCTACCAATCAGCTGTCGATAAATAGTGCAGTCCATGGGAGGTGTGCTTTTTCCTTCTTCAAGGTTGATCCCTAAAAGGAAAGGTAATGGAGTAGCTCTACATTCAGCCATGTTAAACTTGAATAACAGGTCTGATATGTATTTGGACTGAGTGGCCATTATCCCATCAGAATTTTTCTCAATTTCGAGCCCCAAAAATTGTTTTAAGAGCCACAAATCTCTCATTTCAAATGCATTGTGGAGAGCAGTTTTGATGACTGAAATAGAAGCAACTGTGCTACCTGTGGTCAATAAGTCAACAAGATATAAAAAAATTATAATCAAATGACCATTAGACTACTATATATACACATTTGGATCTGATCTACACCTTTGGAAGTTTTGCGAGAGAAGGAAGGCATCCATCTTGGAATACCACTGTCTTGGGGCCTGTTTTAACCCGTATAGTGACTTCTTTAGCTTGCAAACCGAATATGGATCATAAATGTATCCCTCAGGATGCTTCATATATATCTCCTCATGAATATTTCCATGCAGAAAGGCTGACTTAACATCCATATGATGCACTTCCCAGTGCTTAGATGCTAAAATTGCCAAAACTAAGCAGATGGAGTCCATTTTTGCAACCTGTGCAAAAGTCTCATGGTAGTCCACACCTTGGACCTGGGAGAAACCTTTTGCCACTAGCCTTGCCTTATATTTATAGGTGCTTCCATCTGCAGCAACCTTAGTCCGAAACACCCACTTGCATTGAACCAATTTCCTTCCCGAAGGAAGAGAAACTAGCTCCCAAGTAGTGTTTTTTTGAAGAGAATTCATCTCTTCATCCATGGCAACTTGCCATCTCGGATCCTTCCGAGCATGGTAGTAGGACTTTGGGTCTGAACTTATCATCAAATAACAAGATTTTTTGTCATCACCTTGGTTTCTAGACAACTCATTAGGGGAACTCCCATTTGCAACTTCTGTTGTTGTTGTTGGTGCAAGTTGCGGCTTTCCACCACACTGTTACAGATAGTCCACCAAAAAATCTTAGCGACTCAATATTCTTGGCGACTAAGTTTTACTTTCTCTCCAACGATGTTAACCTATCTGTCGATGGTGGAAAGTTTTCCTTGTTCTCCTTTGTCGAATATCGTTTCTTACACATGATGTTTTGAGGGTTCATTGTGGGATTGTCGGTAGCCTCAAGTAACTAAAGTAAGGTCATCTATATCTAAGTCCCCAACTTGTTCTTCTACATCATCGACATGCTCCATGCTCCATATTTATCTAAGAACACCAAAAAAATTTCATGCGAAGCCGACATAGCCTGGATCATCCTTAATAAATCTTGTCCCAATATCACCAAATAATCATCTATAGGAACGACTCCCAAATCCATCTTTCCATGCCACTTCTAACTTTGACTGGTGTAGCATGAATCCTCCCTATCACTAGCTTCATGGCTAAGTTCACCATCTTGAACTTGGTGTCGTTGAACTCAATTGAACAATGAAGGGTTGTTGAAGTTTGATTGCTCACCACACTTTGAGTGACACCAATGTCTACCAATGCGACCACTTTCAAGCCCCTCACTGTCGCATCCAAAAAATGCAACCCCTATTGGTATTCCTATAGACTATCATCTTGAATCAATTTCAAGTCGCTAAGGCACACCTTTAATGCCTCAACTACTTCAGAAACTTCATTTGAAGGATTTTACCTCTAGACTACCCTCATGGCTACTAGCCTCATAGTTGGTTCCTCTTGGTTTTCCTCCAAATAGGTCTCCAACAATTTTTTCATGGACAATGTTTTATGCACTGATCTTCTCCACAAAATAACATTTTATGGTTTCACTTGACTTCTTATGTCCCGATGGTTGCTTCTGTTGAGTTCCCCCTTGGGTGTCTTCTATCTTTCATGGTGACTTCAACTTGGCCATCCTCCAAGCCTCTTCCTAATTTGATAGCTCTTGTAACCGCTTCACTTCTTGAGTGTACTACGAAACTAGCTCCTCAAACACCTTATACATTCCACACTTAATCTTTTCCCAACATTTCTTTGTAGCTTCCATCAAGTATCCTACAACTTATCTTGCACTTGATGCTCCAACTCCTGTTGAGTTCTAGAGTCATGCAAAGTTGAGATGTCAATCTCTACAAACCACTAAATCTTTAGTTGTCCAGGGAACACTTCATAGGTGCTCCAACCTGATCCAACCATTTATGATACTTTTTCCTAACCTATCAACCTTGAGGCACCCTACTAGGAAAATTGATTGTCACCCGTGGGTGTCTTCCAGTTGATCTTCCAGCTCCGTCTAACAAGTCACTTCCAAGTTGTTTCCCCAACCAAGAAAAAATGTGGAGCTTCAAACCAGACCCTCTATTGTTGCACTACTTCCCCACCCAAGAAACACAACAAGCCTCTAGAATCCTTCGATTTCTTTCCTCAACCGTCTTCCAACTATTTCTGGTAGCTTGAGCTCCCACTAAAGAGCATTCCAAGCCCTGGTACCAACTATTCGAAAAAAGAGTGGTGAAGATCCCAACTTAGAATATGATACCAACTGTGACGACACTGCTCAACGACTAGTCAAAACAACCCCCAAGTGACTATGTGGCACTACCTGAACACCAATCGAGGATGTGACCAAATTGAAAGCCTTCCAACAAGTTCTTCATAAACCTAACAGAAATGATTTATCTTAACACTTAGTCTTATTTACACTTGTGTTTAATATATACTTGGTCTAATCAACACTTATCCAATTCACAAGTAAGACAAACCAAAGAAGCATAAGATACACAAAAATATATGAGAGGGAAACCTCAACCATGCATGCCCAATTTTATACTAGCATAATTTTAATTACAATGGATACATAGAGATGAGGGCACCTATTAACACCAAAAATTGTTCACCTAGCTCTCTATGGTCCAAACCATAATCATACATCATTATCAATCCAATATTTCCTCCATTTTAACCTTCACAACTAAAATTCCACAAAAAATGGTTCGAACATTATTATTCCTTCCCCCATAAATACAGGGAAGTTGAGCATTTATTGTGACATATCCCCAATCTCTCCAAAAGAGACAAAAAAACCCTAAAATGAGAATGGGTGAAAAACCATGGACAAAGACCATGCACAATAAAATACCATGGGTTAGAAAACCTTGGATCATCCTATAAATACATTGTGAAGGTATCCCCACAAACACTTTATATTACATTCTTCAATTTTTTTCCATTCCTTCATTCTTGGAACTTTTCGTCACATTCCACACCTTTAGCCACACTATCCCACGTTGCACGTCGAGTTCACTCCATGCAACCCTTAATCCCTTTCTTGGTGAAAACCATTTATTGGAGAACACACAGAGACTAGGATTATGAGAAGCCTACGGACCACTTCCTCAAACGGGTGCAGTGGCCCATTTCAAAGGTATCTTCTTATTTTTGCATTAGTTATATTATATATTATTGTTGTTGTTACTGCTTATTATTGCAAGTCGAGGTTTAGAAATACCTTGCACCATGAACTCTACCATATGATCCTGATGATCTAGGGTAGGTTCTTTTGCATGTATTAGGGGATAAATCCCCACTACAACACCCAACTGGTTAAAACCCATCATGGTGGTTCCCAACTAGTTGCCTCTAGAAACCCCAAGAAATTTCCAACTTCTAACCGAAGACATTTTGTTGATCTTCCTTCCAAAATGCTGCAACAAGCCTCATCGCAATATTGCCGCACGCCTGTCCCAAAATGGGTCACTACTATGAATTCTTTCGGTGGATGTTTTTTCTCTGCTTAATGTTGCCCAAAGAGATCGCAATCCAAGCAACCTCTCTATCAACCCGAGTCTTTCCAAGAATCTGCCCCAATACTTCAACCTATGACTATGAGTACTGGGTGCACCTTGCCTACAACCCACATTGCGACTCCTATTGACCAAATATCATAGCACTACTTGGGTGCATTTTTCTTCTTCTTGACCTCCATGCCTTTTTCCTTGACACTTCTGCATATATATAGACAAACAACTTGGGTGGGTGTGACTAATGGAGTGGTCACACACCCCACCATTCTAACCATTTTGGTCCATGTCGACGAGGTGCCAACCAAAAGTGTACCCACTTCCTAACCGATCATGTGGATTCACCCATAAGTGTGTCCACATGCCAACTGATTTTTCCATTTTCCAAATTGGTCATTCTTTCCATCTGCGTGCCCAACCCAGAGTTGAGGCTTTCGACATGGTCCATTGTCAAAACCCCAAATTTTCCGAAAAAAATTAAAATTTTTAATTTACATAATATTAATATAATGTAGTTAACTAATCATTTAATTAGTTAAGTGTTATCAGCTTATTATTAACATTCATTTGTTATTTGCATAGATGGATAGAACATATCTTTTATGTTTACTGACTTGTTTCTTTTTGCGAACATAAGGTGGGGCTATTATGAAAAAATGGGCTTACTTAGCTTTCGAGCTAATGCAAAAAGTTTCTTCTTTCCTTACAGATTACAGGTAAAGAGATTTGGCTGCTGCAATAAAAATTCTAAAGTCTTTATGCACAAGTTTGTTTGCAATTCAAAGTTCAGTAAGATCGTAGTAGCTAAGCACATTTCAATGCTTACTGAGGTAAATTCATTATCTGTTCTTCATTCTAGTAGAGATAGATTTATAATTCCTACGATTACTGAACTGTTGGATATCTAGCATAGTTATCTGTGTCACAAGATCTTTATAAAATATTGTTTATAAGTAGAATACGAATTCAAAAGTTCAAGTTTAAGAAAGCACTAAACACTTTTACTTCGTAAAGTGTATAAATAAGGGTTTACATTTTATTACTACCCAATTTAAACTATCCACTGAAAGGATTACACTTATGCTGACGAACCATGTCTTATTTTTATTACCATTGAATTAACACATATTAAAGCTTATCTTAGTCCTAAAGGATAATCTACTGCAACTAGATACTACTTTAATCAATCAAAGAATGCACGACATAA
Source organism: Pseudotsuga menziesii (assembly GCA_001517045.1). NCBI lineage: Eukaryota > Viridiplantae > Streptophyta > Pinopsida > Pinales > Pinaceae > Pseudotsuga > Pseudotsuga menziesii. Next base: position 69,446 of record LPNX010333894.1, on the reverse strand, counting down.
AGTTTCAAGGTCTAACCAATACGTTCATAAACTTCCTCTTAAATGACTTCACCTTTATATGTGATGAATTCTAAGTTTAGTATACTTATTCCAGATGATACAATCATTACAAATATTTAGTGGCTAATTCCTTTTGTAATCAATTACCAAACTTAGATGAATATGGTAAGACCATAAAGGTTAACGTTTATAACACAATTAGTTACTATGAAAGAATCTACAACCTCTTTAAATCCACCATTTGTATACTCTCTAATTATAATAAAAGTGTTGGTAGATTTCTTGTACGAACAATATTCTTACTTGTCCATATGTATTATATTTCCCTTCTATATTCATGTACAAACTTATTCTATTAAGACTGTAAGGAGGTTAAATGACAAGGTAGTCATCCACCCAAATATACAGTTTGTAGTCCTGTCCATGACAATTTAAGTTTCTAGTTTTATTCTAAAGATAACTCTGAGAATCTTTACATTAAACATTTCAAGTTTACATTAGATAAAGTTATTACACTTCCACTCTAGATATAGTGTTCTTAAATCAAAGGTTTAAATCATACAATAACATAATACAAGATCCTTTACCATCTTGTTGGTTGTATCACGATGAACTTAGGGTTATCGTTTGTTTGCAACGCATGGTATTGTAATAATAATATGGGTGACCATATATTATTTCCAATGATAGGTTTACGTATTAACAATTTTCTTGTTATCATTTTTAAATTATAGGTTGACTTCCGTGGGGATTAAAGTATAACCTTTGAGATAGCCCAAGAATGTCAACAAGAGTTTTCCTGTGATTTTGCTCCTCTAAACTATGGAAAAATTACCCACCATGAGTGATTTATCTGCATGGCAACGTGGCTTCGTGAGAGCCAAGCATCATGGTATTTAAAAGGATCGTTTCTATACCTAGCTCATTGTTCTCCCTCGCCTTCGGGCAGTCCTCCATCTTCTGTGAGTAAGCCGGTCGTTCTGTCACCTTTGTTGTGCTGTGAATGCCTTTGGCTTGTTCCTCTCTGCTTCGCTTGTGCAATTGCACCCACGTGGGGGCCGTTCCTTAGCGTTTCTCTACGCCATGCTTACCCATTCTCCTTTTGGTTTTTCATTGCCTCAACAGCTTAACCTTTAAACCCTTGACTGTATCAGTCCTCGCCATATTCTTCAGTTCACTACTACGGAAGTGGCTTCTTCTTCTTCAAGGTATTGTGGCTTGATTGCACTGTAAACTGTGTGTTATTTGTAAGGAAATAACCTCACAGCTATAGGGTTTTTACCCTATTCGTCGAATAGCTGGGGTTTCTCTGCTATCAGTGATTGGGAAGTATTGTAAACACTGTCTCCTTTTTGCAGCTGAATGTTAAACCTTCTGCTCGTGCTATCACTGGTCACTGCAAAGCTGGTTACTACTTTAGAAGCTGAGGTAAGGTATTTTCATTCTTTTTAATGATAAGCTCATGTTCTTGTTTATTTATTCCTTTGCTTTTGCTATATATTTAACAACTGGTTTTTATGTTGGTTTTGCAGTCACGGCCTGCTTCTCTTCTCTGTTTGCATAAAGAGCACGAGTTGCGGCGATAAGAGCCACGATAAGCTCTGGTTCCTCCATGGCTCATCCACCTTGTGTAAACCCTTATGGGGAAAATGAAAGGTTGGTCATTGCGGCCTGTTAGACCCTCATGATTTTTAATTGTTTTTAGTTGTTTGCTCATTGTTAAACATCGTTGGGTTAAGACCCTAGCTCTATTGCAGAGCTCTCCGGCTTCGACCGTGATTGTAAATTTTGTTTTGTTTAAATTTCTATTGAAAGTAAAGAACAGGCTGTAAGCCTTCATGTGTAATTTTCTTATTACGGCCGTGGGTTATTAAACAAGACTGGGTTTTATAGTCACTTCTTTTTGTATAAACTGAAGGAACAGGGTTTTTACCCTAGGTTATTTATAAATATTTATTACTGAACTCCTTCTCGGCATTCTTTGTTTACTTACATTAATATAATTTTGGAAGCTTACTAAATTTTAAATTGAAAACCACGACTGTGAGTAAATACTGTTAATTCCACCATTTGTTGATTTATTTGCTAAATTAGGTTTTATAGGGTTTAACCCTATTTGACAGTGAAGGAAATAAATCTGTTCCTCTTTCTTTTAAAGTTACTGTTAAGTTAGTAAGTGTTTCTGCAAAAATTTAGGGTTACCAGTTATTTATAATCAAGCTTCGAATAAATGAGTAACCTGTACTTCTATTATTTTCTTCCTGCACGAAAAGCATTTGATTTATTACTGTTTAAAGATAATAAATTTATTAGGGTTTATGTACCTGATTTATAATTTAATTCTCTTGTTAATAATAATTTGTAATTATAGATGTTTAGTTTATACCCTTTTAATAATATAGGGTTTTCATATCTTTTGTTTTATAATAGTTGTAAGAACTGTCAGTTTACCTGTATACACAGACAGTATAAAAAGTTCTGGAATATACTTATAATAACAAGAATACTACTTTATAATAATAGTAATAATATTTCTATACTACATAAATAAAGTACCTCATTACTATTATAATGTCTATATTGTCTCTCTATGATTTCTATAGCCTCTATATTGATATCCTTAGTTTATTTTGTAAGTTTATCAAAGATAATACTTGTTATTTGATTCTTAAATAATTTATACTATACTACCTATGTTCTATTGTAATTAATTTATTTTCTTAGTTATGATGTTTATTTATATATATACAGCATTTTAATTAACTCTGTCCAGAGTTTATCTGGTAAGTACAAATATTAACATTTGTTCAAACTCTATATAAAAAGGATAACAGCTCTGGAAACTTGTTTGAGCTCGGGCCTAACAAAAAGAAAGAAAGTAATAAAATAATTACATCATAAAAACTTTCATAACATCCAGACCAGAATGGTTTGGCAGTAGTATCTAATCATTATATAATTATTCCTATTTTTCAGTTTATTATTAGACATTTAGTTCTGGAGTTATTCGAATATAGAAGAAAGGAATTGTATGATAAAACAGGAAATAGATCTAGTCTAAAATCTACTATTTATTTATTCTTTACAACTGCAAATTTCTGAAAGCAAAATACAGTATAAACAGTTTTTAACTAAGAACTCATACAACTGTGAGTAAAATATCTTCTCTGAAAGATAGATAAAGAAACTACTACTCTGCAATCTCATCATGCTATTCTTATTTAAATTCACCCCTGTGCTGGAGTACGGTCTGGTAAAACCCAGATGTGGAAAAACACAGAGGGTCTTTATCTTTCATCAACAGATTCCATTACTAATAAACTAAAACAATTACATCACTAAACCAGTTAACTCTTATCTCTTAAACTACAAACATAACATTCAACCATTCATAGTATTTAAAAAAAGATAGTTAAGTGACAGAACCTTCTTAAGCTTGGGACAACAACAGTAATGGGAGGCTGTTCCTCCCTACCAACTCCTGGAGAGCGCTCAAACAACGACTCCTCAGGACCCCCGAGATTTCTCTGGTCTCCCTGGCTGGAACTAGGTGCAGCAATAGTTAAATACCAGTCCTCAAACTCAGTATTAATCCGGAACTTATCAATAAGTTCTCCCAGCTAACAAGCTATAATAAACCAAGTTACTGCAGAAATCCTCTCAGAAAACTTCCTTACTGTTTTTCCCTCTTCCTCAATGAATTTCCTGAATAACATTCACATGAATGAATTCTCTCTGGAAAAATCTGAGCAGCCCCAGCTCTCTTCATTGAGTACTTTTAAAAGATTGCCTAGGTCTTTTTGGGTTAGTTGTCATTTAATGAGCCACCTGCTCTGATCCCACTTTCTTGGGGGATCATGACCCCAATTATAGGGAAGTTTCCACCTGCAACTTAGGAAGTGTTTGAGGATGCTGCCACTTGTCTTTTGCCCTCCACCTAGTTCCATCCACCAGTTTGACCAGTAACCTCTTTTTAACAGCTCTCCCATGCTGTTGTCTCCACAATTTATTTATTAATAATAAAATATTCTGAATTACATTCCACTTCTGTTGACTCTGCTGAGTCATCAGTTCCTACTTAGCATTAAATTTAACATAATGTCTCAGGAATATAATTAAAACAATTAACATATTTTTACAAAATTTGGGGTATGTGACATATGGTCCACATGAATTGGGATTCCAATCAAAGTGGCTTGTGTTTCCCACATTGCAACTGAATGCACCCAAAATTTCCATGTATCAAGCATATTGGATGTGGCCATGTGCCACATCCTTGCCGATGTGTCCCAACTATTCTCATACTTGTTGTCAGGCGTCCTCTTGGTTGTCCAGTACTTAGTGTATTTTTTCCTAGTGCCCTACCAACTTTGGGTTCCAACGGGATCCCAAGCTGACCTACTTGGGTGGGCACCTTGCCCGTTGCATGGATAAGAGGTTACCCAAGTGCCACAACACTAATTCCATTACACCTTCCTTCTAATTTGAGGCATTTGTATGGTTCCATTTTCTAGTTATTTTTCTCTATGAATGAATAATCTTTTTGTAGATGGCCATGCTTAAGGAAAAATCAACATTTGAATGGGAAATATTCATAGTCTACGATTGAACCCTCTTTTCCTTAACTATATCAAATATGATCTCCTTTAACAACCCATCATTAATGGATGTACAAACAAGGATATGAGGAGCCCATTCATGTACAAAAGTATCTGGGGTTGGATGGAAAAGTAAACCCAACTACTTCGTAATGTCTTATAAAACCCTATCATTACTCAAAAGTATAGATAACCACAACCAAATGAAAATCCCCTCCCATAGGGTAAATCATGAGGTGAAAGAGTTTACCTACTTCTTTAACACAAACCCAAATTGTTATAAAATTAAGAACCCCTACTCATAACAACATTCTTACCAACTATTATATTTAAAAAAATTGTGTAGAACCCTCTATGAAGTAACATCCTTATCAAATATTATTTAAAAAAGGATATATAACCCTCTATGAATTAAATAGATATCAACCTTCTATTTTAACAATGACCCAAAATACTCAAATTCACATGAACAACTTTGAAATATGAGGTTTTTCCCTAAATATCTATTCAAAAGCTACTTTTTTTCAACAAAAAAACCCATTTCTTGATATTACATGGAATCAAAGAAATAATGCCAATACATACTGTTGGGTAAAATTATTGCTACTTAATTTACCTTCAATTTAATTATCAGCCAGGACACGTAAACTTTGAGTCACTACACCATGTGTGCAAGGCAAAATGGTTTCAAGCTCATGCCTAGGGTAGTTTTGATTTACTCATTTACAAAGAAAAAGAATATAGTTTATGAAACTAACTACTCTATTGAATAATCAATACCAAAAGTTGTCAAGTCTAATCTAAGGAAAGGGAATCAGCTTGCTGAGCAATGTTTTACAGTCCAAAAATTTATCAAATCCAATAAAACCTACATCAATCTCAAACTATGCTAATTATTGATCTATTTTTTAAAAAGAGCAACCAAGTAAGTAAATGGTTCGTTAAAGGAAACCCTACTTGTCCATAAAGATCTTCAGCTCTCAACCCTGCCTACACAATGAATACTATTTGATCAATCCTAGTGGTCTTACACCTTTTTAACACAACCTTTAAGACTGCACTCATCATCCATAAAGAATCTTATGCTAAGCACAATGGCTCTTCTTAACCCTAATTCATACCAACGCTATCATTCACAAATAATTATTAGAAATAAATTTTCCTTTTTGCTAACAACAGACACAACTCCACTTGCATTCTATGTTCACAAAAGTACATTGAAAATATTTAGACAAAACCACATTTCACTTCCATTTGTCTATCCTATGAGATTTATCTTTGAACAACAGGAATCAACGTGTTATAACAAATACTGCCAAATATTAATGAGCTGTACTTCCTCTCTCTAATCTCATTCAAGATTTTGAAATAAGCAAGGCATAATTCCAATCCTCTATATAACAAGTTTGAAATGCTATCCTGAAAACCCTATGAACTCTATAAACTTCTAAAACCTCTGTAAATTCTATAAACTTCTAAAACCTCTGTAAATTCTATAAATGTTGCAAGTCCTTTAAACTCTTTAAAACTCTACAAATCTTTGAAACACTCTAAAGCTTTGTAAATTCTGTGAACTAAAAGAATTCCAGACAAGAAGTTTAACCATTCAATACTCAGTATTAATTCTAGAAATGAAAGAAATCTGGAAATCTAGATCCAACACATTTCTCTACTCTCACTACTCTTCAAATCTATATTCTACTAAATCGAATCTACAGACAAAGATGGAAGTAACTATTTTATCTAAAGGTGTTTAGTAACGCAATCAAGCCTATCACACACATTTCAGTGACATCAACTAACTTAATGTAAGCATGTATTTAATTCCCAAATCATGAGTTGTTAAAACTAGTGGCATACATCTATAAAAGACAGTATAAAAAATATATAGTGCAAATTTACTTACAATAGTGAAAAAAAACAACGCTACACATAGATAACGGCCAGAGTTGAAGGTGGGCCCGACCTTCAACACCTATGAATCTAAAACTGAAGATTTAGGAAAGTAAATGCAACTGTTGATCAATTAATAAAAAGTCAGAGTTTTAGAGTGTCTTCTCTCTGTCTGCCCTTAGGGTTTCAAAATCATATTTATACTTGAACCACAAAATGAGTCAACCATTGAAAAAGGATCGACCCCATCCCAACAGATCTACACCTATCCCGATCAATAATGCCTAACATAGATCAAAAGATTGGATTCGGATTTCCTAGAATTCATACACTACTGAAGATTGAGGGAAACGATTTCTTGAGCAAATGACAGCTACAAAACAGCACCGGGTAACTTCACATTCAACCTGAAAACGATTTCAGACCAAACTAGACATTATCTTTGGCAACAAAATCCCCCAAATTTCTGAATCAGTCAACATATACTCTTTAAGTCCCAGGACAAGTGTCGGATTGAGCAACCAAAAGTACCACTGCGTGAAAAATAAAGGCTTGTCAATTGACCAATATTTAAGTAAAAACTAAAGTTTCATTTATAAATTGAAACCCAACAAAATAATAAATAAAATAATGAGAAATATAAAAAATTCACCTGTTAGAGCACCTTGGAATGTTACCCTTGAAAAGGCATATTCAAGCACAAAACACAACTAGATAAAGTTGAATATACTTGATCTCATATAACTTTGAACTAGAAATAAGGCGTTGAACAAGCAAAAACAAGAGGCCATCATCTCCCCCAGACTGAAGACCTTGCATGTACCAATTCAAGAAAGTTTTGCCCCAGGCATACAAAATTGAAAATCAAAATAGATGACCAAAATTTGGGTTAAATTACAGAAACCGAAGCTGAAGTGTTAAACAACACTTATACTTGAGGAGGAGATGGAGCTGTTTTCTGTTGTACACTGATTAATTTTTCAAGCTGTTTGTCCTTTTTCCTTAACTGCTTTCTGAGACTACGATTGGATCCAGTAATGTCATCAACTAAGGTTTGCAAATATGCTACCTTAGCTTTCAAAACTGCATTTTCTTGTTTGATAAATCGGTCCAATCTAACATATTCCTGTAACTGTTTAGTCAACTTAAAAATTCTTTGTCGAAAGTATTCAACTCCCTGAGCTGAAACATCTGACCAGTGAGATTTGCCAGACTTCAGACCAGATTTTAAAGGTGATGCTGGCAATGAAGACTCATTGACAGGACTCGATATGGAGGAATGATGATGGGAGCCATGTGAATCAGAATTACCGTGGGCAGATGAAGAAGCGGACGAGGACATCTGAACATGAACATGTGTCTTACCTTTGGACTCCATCTTCTTCTCTTGAACAACCATACTATGGGTAAACCTACATGTTGATGAAATAGGAAAATTTCCACCATCAGACTGACCTTCTCCCCCCCCAAACTGAGAGTTTACATGCTGCCCTTTTGACCCCCGAGGCTTCTTGATATGGGATGGTCCTGCCTTCTTACAGCTCTTGACTTCTTGTTCCTGAATATGACTGGTTTGACGTTTAGAATCATTGACAGAGGATGCTTTGTCAATAATATCAGGGATAAGAGGCCTACTTGGATCATTACCCAGGGGTGAATTGAGATGGGAATTGGACAATTCATATATAAATTGTTCCCATACTTGATTCTTCTTCTTCAACTCAGCTAAAATAATCATCTTGATAAGCCCATGATGATACAGGCTATGAGTAGGATTCTCTACGTTTTTCCTAACCTGCGAGGCCATCTTACCCAAACTTTTCCAAAAGTAAAATGGAAAGTTAAGGAGCTTACCAAATTCAAAATGAGCAAGCAGTCGAAAGTGACAGGCTTTGAAGGTAGAGAATCGACCCTCACACGTAATGAGCTTGGTGATGATCATTAAGAATTTAGAAATTCTTCTCTGATCCAAAGTTTTGAGAAGCCTTTTTCACCTTTCACAGCCAAGAATTCAGGTTTAAAAATGTTGTCGTAGTCTTTTCGCGGCAATCAGAGATTTTTAAACTAGCGATCCCTTGTGCGTGGAAGTCCTGTAGCCTGCACAATTGATTCCTCCGTAACTTGAAATACCATTGATCCGACCTTAGCTGTGTTCCCATCAAACCCTAAGCCGAATTGCAGGGAGACGACATCATCATGCCCTTGTAAGTTGGTCAAGAAGGGATGCCACCTAGCTCTAATAAATAGCTCATTGCAAGTTAAAAACTCAAGCGTGGCCAATAACTATCCATACTCAGTGGTTTCATGTCGATTGAGCATAGTGGAGACCAGGAAGAAGATGAGAGATCGAATTAACACGATGAGCACAAGGTTAATTCGAAGGAAATTAAGAGACTTTATCAATTTTTCTCCCGCTGGCGGAGATAAAAACTGGAAACAGCCCATTAAAAAAAAAAATGGCAAAGGGTGGCAATGGCAATGGTGGACGTGCAAAGAAAATCATGGCAGACTAAGGCACGTACTGCCCACATTGCCTTGTATTATGATGATATGGACATGTTTCAATAAACTCATAACCTTAAGACATCTAATGTCAATCTTAACCATGGCGTTCAAGAATTTCAATTGGATTATATTAATGACATAAATTGCATTAAAAATGGCAAACAAATAATTAATAATATAAAGTGAAATGTTGCCAAAGGTCAATGTCATTAAATTATTTACAAAGGAAAGGTGGTGTATCGACTATATGGATTATAATGTCATTATGGTAGATCCCACAATTCATCAAACTTAAATTAAAAACAAAAAAACTTGGTTTATAACAGTTAAAAATTACCCCAGCGTTCATTACCTTCACCATTTAATTTATCAGTTTCCCAATTTTATTCCAGCACCTGATCCGGCACCTCAGCCAGTTTAGGACACATAAGTATTTTCAAGCTGGCAAGGGTGAAAATGATTACCAGCATAGTGATGATATTAAGACAAATAACTTTCTTCAAAATATCCCACTTGTATGAGTTGAAAAGGCAATTAAAACTGCTTGAAAAATTGTTTTACCCAACAAGCTCATTGCACAATTACCTTATTCCATGGTTACGTTTTCATCTGGCCACACAGAAACAAAGCTAAGTCATAAAACCACTCTTTATTATCAATACAAAAATAGAATTAAATACAATCCATAGACTATCAATCTCACTCCTGTATTCAAAACTTCAACCATGAGCACATACTTCTTTCTCTTTATTCATATAGAACTTTTTCCACCAGAATATGTGCCTTAAAAAAACATAAGACAAGTGGAGTACCAAATGAGGCCAATGGTGTACTGGCCAACTTGACTTGGATTCACACGAGAGGGTTTGAGTGGTGAAAAGGAAAAACAAATAATGAGGTTCACGGCTATGTTCATTGAATCAGTAAACGCCAGTACACTCTAGAGGCATAAACTTTTTCTTCTAGTAAGGATTAGGTAACAAAAACTTAGAGCATCTGAAGATGATTATCAACTGGCTATTACAAACAGTTCCCTTAGATTTTCATTTAACCCCACATGACCTCTCTTTAACATTTACACAGGTACATTGTTCACACAAACAATTATAAATGAGGCTTTTAAAAGAGATATCAGAGTCAGAACCCACTGCCAGCGAGCCTGTTCAGTACTCTGGTGGGGTAACTGTAATATCTAAGAAGCTTCTTCCCTAGGTAGAATGCCCCATTGCCAACAGGCCTATTCAGTACCCTGATGGGTTTACCTGTTTATACCATAAGTCGGTACCCGCTGCCGGTGGACCTGTTCAGTATCCTGGCGGGTTAACCTCTTACGCCCTTTTTCTATTAGAGGCCCTTGTCCCAAATTCATTTTAAAGATAAAGTTTATAATTTGCTTATGCATAGATGAGTGGGGAAGCAGCTCTGAAAACCCTCTAGGAGTGGGATGGTATTAAAATTGGAAGAGTGTTCTTGAAACATGCCTATAAATATTTGTCCGAATGAACAACTAACCCCTATAACTGTATAAAGTGAAAGACATGAAGTGGCTGGAAAAAAAATGTATATATATATATATGTGTGTGTGTGTGTGTGTGTGTGTGTGTGTATTTAATATAATGGAAGCCAATAGATAAAAATCAAAAGATTGCTCAGCCTTGGAGACCATTCCCTATAATGGTGCCTGTCTGGATAATAACTCAATGTCCATAGCTGTTACTACTTGAAAAAATAATATCCTCGTTCAATCCAGTGTGAAACCAAGTCAAATGGCACTAGTATCCCATGAGTTCATAAGTAAAAACCCCCTTGAAGCTTAAATTAGTAATGGAGGTAGTGCTAGGTAGATAGGTACTTGTATGAATAAAGAGGACAAGTCTGAGAAAGAACTGAACTGAAAACAACGTGTCCTATTAGGTAAAGTAGAACACACTTTCATTTACTTGACACAGGCATTCCAGTTACCCAGTGAAACCAAAAAATATTCAAAGTGTTTCTCAGAAATTAATTCAAATTAACACAACCCTTGAAAATTCTTTGTAAAAGGAATCAATAGTCTGAAGTAGGAACGGTAACAGAAAGACTTCCCTTTTTGTTTAAAAAAAATAAAAAATACCTTGAACCTACCCAAAAAGAGTACCTGCATCATTCAAAAGAACCTATTGATAAAAAAACTCTTGTACATATATACAAAGAAACAATTTCATTGGATGTCACCGCAAGAAAGTAGGGGATGAAGAAGTCATTTCTTCACCTACCAGCTCTAGTTCAGATTGCTGACTCATATTACGAATGAATTCTTGCTTAGAAAGAGGTTTATGATATACCTTCAACCGGTGTCCATTCACCACAAATGTAGCTTGTTTTTCATCTATTGTCCTTATCTTGACAGAACCATTATAAAAAACAGTCTCAATTTCATATGGTCCCATCCACCTAGTGGTAAGTTTACCTTTGAAGTGTTTAAACCGTGAGTCAAACAACAGGGCACAATCACCTTCTTCAAAAAAATTCCTCTTCAAAAACTTGGCATGCCATTTAGTCCTCTGATTCTGTATTAAAGCAGTTCATTGGACAACATCTTGTCTAATTTCATCATGCTCATTCAATTGCATCAACCTCTACTCCTGGGCTTCAACTAAATTCAGGCTCAATTGTGTAGCAGTACGAAAATTCTTCACCTGAAATTCTATAGGGAGCAAAACCTGTTTCCCGTAAACAAGCTTATATGGGGTATGCCCTATGGTGTTTCTCCATGTAGTTCTATAAGCCCACAATGCCTCTGGAAGCCTGTCTGCCTAGTCCTTATGATGCATCTGCACAGTCTTGGTTAAAATGGCTTCTAACACTTTGTTTGTTGACTCCACCTGACCATTTGCTTGGGGTTGGTAAGGAGAGGATTTATAGTGTTTAATCCCATATTGCTCTATCAGTGCTTTCATTGATTTAGAGACAAACTATGCTCCATTTTCAGTTACGATTTCGCGAGGAATCCCAAAGCGAGTGAAAATTCCTTCATAAATAAACTCTATGACTGATTTCTCGGTGGTCCTTAATAGAGATTTTGCCTCCACCCACTTAGTCACATAGTCAGTACAGACTAATATATATCTCTTCTTTCATGACATTGGTGAGATTGGTCCAACAAAGTCCAATCCCCATTTTTCAAAGGGTTCAATCTGTACCTGGGCTTGTAAAGGCATTTCATCAGCAGCAATGGGTCTTCCCATTCGTTGGCAACTGCCACAACCTTGTACATATTTTTCAGCATCTTTGAAAAGTGTGGGCTAGTAATACCCTTGATGTAACACCTTGTATGTTGTTCCCTTATCTGAAAAATGCCCTCCACAGGGTCCATCATGACAGGCTTGAAGGATATCATACATCTCATCCTCCCTTACACATCTCCTGATAATAAAATCTGGACCAGTTCGAAAGAGGTCATTACCTGCCCATGAATAATTGGCACTTTGCTGTATGATCCTTCGTTTTTCATATGATGACAGATGAGCAGGTATTTTTCCTATGACCAAATAATTGGCTATATCTGCAAACCATGGTGTTTTAATAGAAAAAGCAAATAAATGTTCATCAGGAAAGGTATCATCTACAGGAACATTATCATCAGTATGAGTCAATCTTGAGAGGAAATCTGCAACCAGATTTTCCTTCCCTGGTTTATCAATTATAATAATGTTAAACTCCTGTAGCAAAAGAAGCCATCTAGTAATTCTGCCACTAGTTATAGGTTTATTCATCAAAAATTTAATAGCAGAGTGATTAGTGTGAACAAAAACATCATAGCCAGTAATATAATGCCGAAATTTATTAATGGCATGAACTACTCCTAGAAATTCTTTTTCAGTCACTGTACAATTTAGTTCTGCTGGTGTTAAATTTTTACTGATGAAATAAATAGCATAATAAGATTGATTTTCTTTTTGTCCAAACACTCCCCCTAGGGCAGTGTTAGAAGCATCAGTTTGTATATGAAAGGGCAAAGACCAGTTTGGCCCCCACAGAACTAGTGTTGAAGACAATTCTATTTTTAAAGTGTCGAAGGCTGCCTGACAGTGTTGATCCCAACAAAAACCAATGTCTTTGGCTAATAACTTAAAAAGTGGAGCTGCTATCTTGGTAAAGTTGGCAATAAACCTACGGTAGTAACCCACATGTCCCAGAAAACTTCTAACTTCTTTTTGTGTAGTTGGTGGAGATAAACCGGTAATAATTTCAATCTTTGTTGGATCTACCTTGATACCTTCTGATGAGATGTAGTGCCCTAAAACAACGCCCTCAGTTAACATCATTTTTCACTTTTCATGACTTAAGGTAAGATTTGTTTCTTGGCACCTAATTAAGACTTTCTCTAGGTTATCTAAGGCTTCTTTGAAATCATTACCATATACTGTGAAATCATTCATATATATTTCCACACAATCATGGACTAAGTCAGCCAGAATTCCTAACACTGCCCTTTGGAAGGTGGCAGGGGCGTTACATAAACCAAATGGTAACACCTTGTAAGCATATGTTCCCCACGGGCAAGTGAAAGTAGTTTTTTCTTGGTCCTCTGGGGCTATCCTAATTTGGTTATACCCACTGTATCCATCAAGAAAAGAAAAATACTGTTTTCCCGACAAAGTGTCCAAGACCTGACGTATGAAGGGAAGAGGGAAGTAGTCTCTAAGAGTTGCTTTGTTTAATTCCCGGAAATCTACACATATTCTCCACTTACCTCCCTTCTTTGGGACAATCACCAATGGAGATACCCATTTACTCTCAGAAATGGGATAGATAAAATATGCATCAAGCAATTTTTGTAACTCATCCTTCACAATATCTTTAAGAGCAGGGTTCATTCTCCTCTGTGGTTGCCTTACCGGCCTAATGTTTTCCTGGGTGTAAATATGATGGATACATGTGTCAGGGTGAATGCCTTTCATATCTATATAAATCCAAGCAAATGCCCCAGACTGTACTTTGAGTAACTTAACTAATTGATTTTGTTGGTCTTGAGACAGATTTGCATTAATAAATAAAGACCTTCCAGGACTATTCTCCATTGGTATGGTTGAGGATCCAACTTTCTCATCTATAAATAAAACTACTGATGATGAGATGGTTGAAGGGTGGTACCGTTCTTGAAAATCTTCTGTGAAAACATGATCTAAGTCAGAGAAGGACTGGGGAAAATCAATACTAGTAGTGGCTGAGATAAATTGATCTAAGATATCATCTTCAGTCTGGTCTTCCAGCCCCCTAGTTTGAATGATGGATAGTAAGGGTTGTTCCACATCCTCATCTCCGTAAGGACTCTCTAACCATAACATGTTTTCTATTACAGGATGTGCTGGTGGATAAATGATAAGGTTCTGTAGAGAAGTACCATTTGATATAGTTAAAATACGCTCTCTACATCCTATAAAGGCATTGGTAGTTGCTAACCAGGGTCTGCCTAGTATAACATGATGTTCCCCCATTGGGTGTTTGGTTTGGAGTACCAGGAAATCCACTGGATACTCCCAAGAAGCTACAGTGACAATAATGTCATCCAATGCCCCTACAGGTTTAACTGTGCTCCTATCAGCCAACTCCAAAATGGTAGGAGTAGGTCTGAGGAGACTGTACAATTGAAGTTTTTGCATGGTTGTCATAGACATGACATTAATCGCAGCCCCCAGGTCAACTAGAGTGTTTCCTATTGAAATTTCATTAATACAAATGGTCACAATTGGGTTCCCAGGATTTGCAAATTTCAGAAGTAAGGGATGGTCTAAAATATAGTCAGACAGCTGGCCTATAATGTGTATTGTGGGTGGATCTTTTTTTTTCGACCAGGTTTCTTCAAGCATAATTCCCTTACCATATTTGTATAAATAGGGACGTCTCTAATGGCCTGGAGTAACGGAATTCTGATACAAACATTTTTTAACTCGTTCTCCAAATCAAATTGCGAACGAACCACAGGTTTCTCTATTAATAACCTCTCTGGATACGGGGGGTTTTTATTCAATTGTGGCTGAGCAGATGATTGGGAACTTCGATTTCCAAGCACTTGAGTGTTTTCTAAGGCAACCTGCACTTCTTCCTCCTCTTGAATTTCTTTTTCAGAAATTTCTTCTCCAGACTCTTCTTGAATAATCACTGCTGGAGGAGTTTTATTTAATGTTTTCCCAGACCTTAATTGTATTTCCTGTATAGGAGCTGAATGGATCACATAAGTTGGGGCCATTTTTATTTCAGCATTATGAAGAGGCTGGGATGGTCTGTTATTAGGGTTTGGGATAGGTTGAATTGGCAACAACGTGGGTCGAGGAGGGCTTGTATTTTGATACTGTTGTGGAACTGGGGGTATAGGAGGAAGTGCAGGTGGTGTAAAACCAGGTAATAACTGTTGCATATTTGGGGGCATTGGACAGTAACTAGGAGGAGTATGCAATGGAGCTGTTGGCTGTGTTCCTCCATAGGACTGTCCCTATGGTCCTCCATAGGACTGTCTTCTCCATCCTTGCTTCCATGGTTGGGTTTGAGTAGGCTGAGAAGGCCAATTCTTCCACATTTGTGGACTCCATGGCTACTGAGATTGCTGCATGGGATAGTAATATGCAGGATTTGGAAAAACAGGCTCTTGGTACATGTTTTGGGGTCTAGGCTGCCAGGGCCATTTTGATGCATATGATGGATCCAAAGGTTCACTATTAAGATTGTAAAGAGCTTGCAATTCTGGTATTGAAGGGCAATTGTTAGTGGGGTGTTTATCAGAACAAAGAGAACAGACTGAAATAATATTAAGGGGACACTCCTTCAAAGGGTGTCTTTTTCTGCATTTAGGACAGAATATGTGTAGTGCTGCTATGTCGTCTTCTTCTTGCCGTTTTTTTGTTTTCAATGCATCAAATTGGGAACTCAAGGTGCCTAAAATATCAGTTTTGAAATTTTTCAACAAGTTCCCCAATTCAGTTCTTGTGACCCCACCAGTTCTTGCTGTCTTAGAAATGTGGGAAGGACCTTCCCTTGTGCTTCTTCCAGCCTTGGCTCTACTTCTAGAATATTTTCTACATAATTCATTAATTTCCTCAAAGGATTTATGAGACACATCACCTGATGCCATGAGGTTGAGGATTTCCACATACTCCTCCAGAATCCCTTTTAGAAAAAGATTTCTAACCGCATCTTCTTGTAGAGTATTATACTTAGACTTCTGTAATACAAAGCTAAAGCGTTCCAGAAAATCCTCAAGACTCTCTTCTTCATGTTGTTGCATTTTAAAGATATCGTTTTGAGAGTCTCTAGGTCCACAGTAGTCTCGGTATTTTTTAAGGAAATCACTCTTCATCTCATCCCAACTTCGAATGGTGGATTCCCCCAGACCCATAAACCATCTAAGTGCAGAATCTTTAAGGGTGGTCGGAAACAGTTTTAACTTTTATGCATCATGTAGATAATTATAACTCCTACACAGGATGTCAAAATCAAATAGAAAGGTATCCGGATCTTTAGTACTTTTCTTGTAAAAGGTAGGTAATGAAGATGCTGGGATATTTTTCATATTGAAATCATGTGCAAGATCCAAAATGGGAAAGCCAAAAGTTGTTTCAGTTCGTCCTTCGTGTTCTCCCTCCCCTTCCATATGGTGTCTGGTTTCCTGATCGCTCATAACAAGAGGATTCCTAAACCAATTGACACCTAACCTATCTCTTCTTGGGGATGGGATGAAATCCCAATGTTCTGGCCTAGGATGATGTTGAAAAGGAGAATTTTTAGTAGATTACACTTGAGAAACCACCAAATTCTGAGTATGTCCGAAAAGGGAATTCACTCTTTCTATGTCCACTATGTCAACCAAATTGGGATCTTCCTTTGTTGGTGAATCTTGTAGGGTTTGTGGAATCTCCACTGAGTGTAACAGTTCACCTTGAGGAACCTCAGTTCCCTCTGGTCTAGTTCCTAATTCCACGGATTTTTGGGTGTTGTTGATTTCTATCTCTTTGTCGGTATTCCTATCCCTAGGGTTAGTGGGGGTCAGGGTTTTATTTCCAAAAAGATTGGAATGAATTTTAATGTATCTACCCTTACTATCTCTAGGTCTCATAAAAAAAAATTACTGTGAATAACAAGATTTCTGATCAAATAAATCAAAATACCTATGCTACATATGGGTTTGAAGGAACCTGTTATAACAGATGCACAGGTTCTTACCTCTCGTCTTACTGCCCCTTCTCCTCCAATCTGCAAAGGCTAATCATACCAAAAGGAAACAACCAACAAATCAATAGAAAACAAAACTGATCAAACATGTCTAAATAGATTTTACGTATCTACTTCTACTATCGCTAGATTTTGTCAAAAATTAACTCTAAGTAACAAAACGAAACAATCACACACCTATGATACAGGTGGGTTTGAAGGAACCTGTTATAACAGATGCGCGGGTTCTTACCTCTCGTCTTACCGCCCCTTCTCCTCCAATCTGCAACAACTAGTCACACCTAAAAATGTTATCAACAAATTTGTGTAAAATGAGCAAGATACCAGCTTACCTTGGAGCAACTCCCCAGCAACGGCGCCAAACTGTTGGGTAAAATTATTGCTACTTAATTTACCTTCAATTTAATTATCAACCAGGACACGTAAACTTTAAGTCACTACACCATGTGTGCAGGGCAAAATGGTTTCAAGATCATGCCTAGGGTAATTTTGATTTGCTCATGTACAAAGAAAAATAATGTAGTTTATGAAACTAACTACTTTATTGAATAATCAATACCAAAATTTGTCAAGTCTAAGCTAAGGAAAGGGAATCAACTTGTTGAGCACTGTTTTACAGTCCAAAAATTTATCAAATCCAATAAAAACCTACAGCAATCTCAAACTATGCTAATTATTGATCTATTTTTTAAAAAGAGCAACCAAGTAAGTAAATGGTTCGTTAAAGGAAACCCTACTTGTCCATAAAGATCTTCATCTCTCAACCCTGCCTACACAATGAATACTATTTGATCAATCCTAGTGGTCTTACACCTTTTTAACACAGCCTTTAAGACTGCACTCATCATCCATAAAGAATCTTATGCTAAGCACAATGGCTCTTCTTAACCCTAATTCATACCAACGCTATCATTCACAAATAATTATTAGAAATAAATTTTCCTTTTTGCTAACAACAGACACAACTCCACTTGCATTCTATGCTCACAAAAGTACATTGAAAATATTCAGACAAAACCACATTTCACTTCCATTTGTCTATCCTACAAGATTTATCTTTGAACAACAGGAATCAACGTGTTCTAACAAATACTGCCAAATATTAATGAGCTGTACTTCCTCTCTCTAATCTCATTCAAGATTTTGAAATAAGCAAGGCATAATTCCAATCCTCTATATAACAAGTTTGAAATGTTATCCCGAAAACCCTATGAACTCTATAAACTTCTAAAACCTCTGTAAATTCTATAAACTTCTAAAACCTCTGTAAATTCTATAAATGCTGCAAGTCCTTTAAACTCTTTAAAACTCTACAAATCTTTGAAACACTCTAAAGCTTTGTAAATTCTGTGAACTAAAAGAATTCTGGACAAGAAGTTTAACCATTCAATACTCAGTATTAATTCTGGAAATGGAAGAAAAACTCATAAGAGTGGAGTTTTTTTGGTATATGTCTTTGTATCTCCATAGAAGATAATGAAGTGTATTATATACATAAATAATATTTAGAAATTATAAATTATTTAAGTTAACTAAAAGGCATGTCCTTTCATGTGAAAGGGCATAAGAAGACCTATTTATTTAGGTCTCGATTTTATTTTAGTAATCATCATATAGTTTCAATTATACAATTTATATGTCTATAATTTCAATTATGGAATTATGTTTTTGACATTGGTATCTAATAAAGAAGTTCTTACGTGGAGCATGAAGTCAGGCATTATTGTTGCATGTGGAGCTTCAAACTAGAATACCCGTGTGTGAGATAATTGCAGACCTACTCCTATCCCCCACACTTACAACCACCTTTTCACCCTCCCTCCATTCTACTCCACTCTCTTCCATTCCCCTTCACCCTACCTCTTGTATCTCCTCTCCTCCACCGCCCCTAGTTGCATGTTGCTACACTTCCCCTGACACCACGTTCCCCAACACCTCTACAAAGTATCCTCCGGACTCTTCCCCTCTCCCTCACACCTACAAACCTCCCTTCCCATTCTTTCCACATCCATTCTACTCCTGTAATAATCTTTCCCGCCATCCTTCCACTACTCATCCTACCCTCTCATAGTGTGCTCCTCACCCACCACTCTCGCAAACTACCCTCCTCATAGTTTTGTGCTTCTCCTCCCACCCTCTCCTCACCTACTTCTCCACACTCCTCCCCAATATCCTCCACATTACTCCCACAANTATATATATATATATTGTTATATTGTTATATTTAAAAAAAAATTCATCATCACCCATACATTTTTTTCCAATAATTATTATTAGATGTTCAACCTCTACGTATTCATTCCCTCTCAACCCCATTCCCTCCAAAACCCATTGTCGTTCACCTCAAGTATAGGAAAAAATTTGTACAAAAATATACCCCCTTACACCAGAAGTATGACTAACCTAAAAATGCAGTTCAAACAAATGGAAAGGGAATTCAACACACTAAACGACATCATTAACAAAAATCACGAGGATCTAACAAAAGTAATAAAAAAAGTATTTTCGCACTCAAACATGAGCTTACACAAAAACCCAAAGATGAAATTGTTGTTGAGGTCAGGGTTCAAATGAAGAACAACGTGGATACCATGAAGCAAGATTAGGATAAAAAACATGACACGCTCGTTAAAAAACATGGTGTGCTCATAAACCTTTTAAAAAATCAAGGTTCTCGAAGTTGCAACAGATGAATAAATAGTTCAAGCATGTTAATATTCTCATATCACTCCTCCTCATCACCACCACCTCCACCACCACCACCCCCTATAATTCATTAGGAGGCCCCCAATATCTTCCCCATATGATATGCTTTCCCAGGTCCAAAACAGAACTATCAAAATACAATGGTAACAAAAGTCAATGTGTGGCATAGTTTGACAAGGCTAAACAATATTTTAGAATATGTCGGATTACTATAGATGAAGAAAAATTAAAATATTCCTCCATACATCTAGATGGTGATGCATACAACCGATATATGTGGTGTAAAGGAGAAAATCACTCATACAACTACCACTCTTTTAAAATGATTTTTTGAAGAGATTCCAGGGAATTATAGAAAACAAATTCTTTTTGAAACTTACTAGAATACAACAAAAAGGAAGTGTCGATGAATTCACACATCAATGGGAAGCTCTCGCCACACGAGTATTTGGGTTATGCAGCAAGCAGTTACTTGAAACTTACCTAGGGGGCCTTAAACCGCATATCCAAAACAAATGAAAAATGCATGACGTTCTATTTGTTAAAGTAGCAAGGCATAAGACAAAGGCATTAGAAGACAAATTAGAAGGAATATTGAAATCAAGATTTGACAAGGGTTATTTACAACAAAAAGAGAGATAATGCAAATATGTTGAAAAGTGGTCACCAGGACATAAGTGTAACAATTCCAAATCATATGGATACAGGATGAAAAAGAATTAGACACATCCACTAGCAGTTCCAACAATTACATAAAAAATAAGAAAAACACTTGTCGTCGATGTGGTGAAAAGTGGATCCCAAATCCTAATGTATATCCAATCATACATATCAATGCAAAATTATAGATGGGAAGGAAGTACAGGTTTCTGTGGAAGATGATACATCCAAAATTGATATGGATATAAACTCACCCAAGGTGTTAATAGCAACAATCACATGCATCCAACAAACATGTAAAGAAGAAGGTTCACCGATACATAATAAAGTTGCCACCTAAAAGGAATAAACTCAGTTGCTTCATATGACAATATATTCCATTCCAATTGAGAAATAGTGATACCATAAAGGATGGAAAACTCTTGTTCCATGTGACAAAATCAGAAAAGATAGAACCAAAGATGTTCCAACTTAAAGAAACTATTAAGAATAAAGATATCACAATTTTACTAGATTTTGGAAGTACACACAATTTGGTGGATGTCAAAATGGAAAAATAACATAATATTTTTGTATACGCTATGAATAATCTCACAGTATAAACTATCGATGATCAACATGTGGAAAGAGTAGGGAAATGCCATTAAGGTTTCCTTACAAATACAATACTTGAATCGACAATT
The DNA here is from genome assembly GCA_001517045.1 of Pseudotsuga menziesii. Lineage (NCBI taxonomy): Eukaryota > Viridiplantae > Streptophyta > Pinopsida > Pinales > Pinaceae > Pseudotsuga > Pseudotsuga menziesii. Next base: position 48,193 of record LPNX010333894.1, on the reverse strand, counting down.
CAAATGTTATACCTATCGCTTAAAGGAGTAGATATGACATTAGGATCATAATGGCTAATGGCGCAATTAGGTACCTATGCCACGAACCTACAAGAACCGTATATGGAACTCAAATGGCAAGAACATAGTACAAGTTATGTGAATTGGGAGGCTTACAAGCCTCATAGTTGAATAAGAGGAAGTTCCAAAGGAAAAGAGGTCCATGTACATATCAAGATAAATGAAGCAGTTGGTGTAATCATGATCGTATATTTCAAATATTCGCTTCAAAATAGACCCAAAATCAAGATGATATCATCCAATATAGCTTTGAAAACAAAGCTCCTTTAAAGAATGCGACAATGTTATATACATAAAAATAATATTTAAATAAAATTAGAAATTAGAAATTATTTAGGTTAACTGAAAGGCGTGTCCTTTCATGTGAAAGGGCACAATAAGACCTATTTATTTGGGTCTCGATTGTAATATAATAATCATCATATATTTTATCAATTATACAATTTATATATTTATATTTTCAATTATGGAATTATGTTTCTGACAAAGTGCTTGTCATTGGGATGGAATATCAAATGGGTCTAGTTTTGATGTGGACTTACGAAGGTACTAGGATAGGTTTTGATCTTCAAATACTAGCTAATGTATATTCTATTTATGGAATATAACATATTTTTTCCATTGGAAAAAAGAAGTATACTAAAAAAATAACAGTAATGATAAATGGGTTGTGGTTTAACAATGAAGATGACAATATGCTAGTTGATTTTATTAAACCATTATGAAATAATTATAAATAAATGCAAAAATTTGATAATGATAGTTTTTTTAAATATTTAAGGAAAATGGTAATTAGTCAATATTATTTGGACAAGACCTACGTACAAATCTGGTTGGCTATCACTTTAAACCTTAAGTTGGTTGCTCGCAATCTGAATTCCAACACCTAACACAAAAACATTTTTTAAAACAAATAAGTAAGGGGATAAGGAACTCAACAACCTCCTAAGATATATGCAACAACTTGCAAGTCACATATATCAGTAAATCATAGTTCAAGCTATGGCCAATACATCATGGCAGCATACCTAAATGGGGGGTGAATGGGGGTCACACTCAAGGGGGGTGCCCACCCTACTAACCTTACTATGATTAGCCAAATATGTCATTTAAGGGGAACTAAACTTGGGTGGAAACATTTTTAACTCCCTCTTGATACCACTTAGTCTACCCTTACTTTGACTAAAATTTGAAGGACATCGTGGTGGACATTGATTCACTTATGTGTGCATGGGTCACAAGATCATTTAATACAATCTCTCTAGATGCAACCACACATTCAACCACTAACTCTAGATAACCCATAGCTCTGAGAAAGACCCTCATAAAAATTAAGCCTTACCCATTGGTGAAGAACTCCTCACTCTTCACCAATGAATCCAAACCACAAAACTCATTACTTAACCTAATGCCAAAACATTTTAAAGCATCCACAAAAAGCATTGTTATCCTTAAAGTTTCTACCCTTATAAGTAAGTCAAAGTCCTAATAAACAACTTGTACTTGAAAATAATAAACTCAAATAGAAAAAATTAATTAATTCCTTATCACTACACTTATATTTTGTTAATGACAAATTTAACTTAAGATCTATCTAATAGAAAATTTAACTTAATTGGAAATTAACCATCATTCACAAATAAACAACACAAATGTTCAATACTCTTTGAAAGTCAATGTCAATTATTGCAGGTATTAACCAACATCATTAACAAACAATAAGTGTTATACATGTCTAGGCGAGACAAAATAGAAGGGTATATATAATGTATAATTTAAAGGCGACGCTTTAAAAAGTGTTCATGTGATTTATTAGTTGGTTGTATGTGTATATGTATTGTCATTTTGCAAGCATTATATGTAATTTTTTTGAAAATGGTATTTTGATTTCATAACAGATATTTTTTTCACACATGAAAGTGCGTGGGCTTTGAACATAGGTCTACTCATTCACTCATTTATTACATAGAGGCTCAATAAGAGCAAACATGTCACTTATAAGAATTGAACCTGGGTGGGGAGGGTAACATTCATTCCTCCCAACCACCTAAGCTACAACCAATGGACAATTTTTTTTTATAAACATGTTCCAAGGGGATGTAACATATGATATGGACTTTCTTTGTCAAGGGAGCCATTATTTAGAAAAAAATAAGTCAAATTCATGAATTTTGTATGAAATGAATTCATTTTATCTCATATGATTGAACATTTAATTGAATTTGGATCGTATTAGTATATAATCATTTAAATAAATTTAATTGAATTTGGATTGTATTAGTATATAATCACTTAAATAAATTTAATTGAATTTGGATTGTTTATTTTATTTTATTGTGGTTTATGGTTTGAGAGCTCGCTATGTTCACGGATATACGTCAAGGGGCTCATCCAAAGGGGCCTTACGTTATGGACATTACATCGATACCTAACCTCGAAAGACCCAGAAAATTGAACCCTCGATCTTGACCACATTACGCCTTGGTCTCGGAAGATCCAACCAATTGAGCTACCCTTCGGGGATTGAATTTGGATTATATTAGTATACTAATCATTGAAATAATTTTAATTTATTTGATATGATGTTTTCTAATTAATTATAATAAAAAATATTTTATTATTTTAAGACTATTTTATAGAATTCATTGTTATTATTTATTTATTTTTATTATTGTTGTATGATTTTATTATAATGGGGACTACATGAACATGCGAGATTCTTCTTGATCATAAAGGAAATCAAGTCATTACGTATTCCTAGGGATCAGGAAAAGCCACCAACAATTTGGTGGAAATATATGCTCTATTCATGGGCCTTTATTATAATGTCTCTCTTGGATATCAAGAAGTTATAATCATTGGGGATTCTCTTTTGATTATCTTGCAAGCTAGAAAATGCATTTCCCTGGAGGATCGGATTGTTGGGAGGCTACAATCTTGAATTATCGATCTCATGGGGGGCATTAAAGAAGTCAATTTGGTGCATATACGAAGGGATCATAATTATGAACCTGACCGATTAGCCAATCATACTACACCACTTGGAAAATGTGTAATGTTCCAAAATGGGGGCCAATCCCACATCTAGTGGCTCCTTTAATAGTTTGTTATGTATTTGAAACTTTGGTTATTTTCCTTCCCTCCTTGCATGGATGCCATTCGCAGACAATTCATTTATCAAAGAATTGGCATTAAAGAAGCATCCACTCCACACATGGGAGAAATCTCAAGAGACCTCACCTTAATGGAGGATGCATTTAGATTGTGTTATATAGATTTCCATGGTGTTTCTGTGGATACATTTGGTATCTTGTCTGCTCTTTCTATCATGATTGAAGAGAATAGGGGCTTGATTTTTGTGCTTGGGATTCTTAATGCCAATCCCTCTTTATATTTCTTGGAGGACTTTGTTCTCGGGTTGGTGGCATCATCCTCATATGCTCTCAGGCCCATCCCTACTATCCACTAGCAAGGGCGATACTGCGTACTAGTGCAATTTCGATTTTAGGTGGTTTATGTTTGTAGACAAAATGAAGGCAAAGGAGGTGGTTTTCACTGAGCTAGTGGTGGGTTCGCGTATATGAAAGTAGATATCCACGATCTTTAAGCTACCCTGCACATAACCAACTCTTAGGTGGAAGGCATTCTCTCAACAATTTGTAAGATAACCACACATGTTTGTCTTCTTGACCATAGGCTTGATGATATAGAAGATTAGGTTTGTGTCCAGGGTGCTCATTTGGAGAAACTATCTATCATTGTGGATGTTCACCATGACATGCTTACTGAAAGTCAATCTAGGCTTACCAAGAATATTGGTTCTAGGTCCATTGAAGAGGATTTAGTTCACAAACTAAATGATGCGATTGTGAAAATCTAAATCTCTCCTAGTCCATATAAGGAGGACTTTGGACATGTTTAGGGATTTCTGTGTGGTTTTGTTTTCAAATTTTGGTAAATGTTATATTTATGTGTTTTTATACTTAGACATATTGTGAGGGTTTACAATAACAAAATTAATGTTGTTATCACTATAGTAGTCTCAAGGTTGCAAGTTGATGCTAGACTAATGATTACAACTCTATGGTTTTCTTAGCTAGGTTATATTTTGGAAAATTTTGTATTTATTTAGTTATTTTTAATAGCTTTTTAATATAAATTTACCCACTTTTATTTAAAAAATAAAATAAAATTTAACTATAAACTTTCCAATTACATACTAGAAAAATGTTGAAATTTAATTTTAAACATAATTTATAAGCTTGCTATGAAAATGTTGAAATTTAATTTCAAACATAATTTGTAAGATCACTAACTAGTTGAAACATTATAATAAATTAGGGTTCTATTAAAGTTGAAACATTATAATAAATTAGGGTTCTATTAAAGGGAATCACCTTTTGATGCTAAGAAATAAATTATATGAAAATTTGAAAATATGTAATGGGTATAATGATTTGGATTCTATTAAGGAAGCCACCTTTTTTATGCTAGGAACTAAATTTGCAACACATAGAAAGAAGGACTCAAGGTTTTGGGGAACTCAATCATCATGTCGTTGCCCATATGCACCAAGATAAATTACTCTACATTGTTCATGATTCTTAACATTTTTACTCTATTTTTTTGTAAAAGTGAATATTTCATTTTCCATAATTTTAGTTGATACTAAGAAAAAAAATTCATTTACTATGATTTTTATTATATCAAGCATCATCTATATCTATCTATATATTCAAAAGCTTCTCAATTCAAGATTAAGATCTGGTTGGTGAACTATCGTTTTTTATGATTTGACACTTTCCATCACTTATGTTGTCTTTTATATCTTACCCTTAACCACCATTTATTTATGTTTTTTTTAATACTTTTCATCATTTATATGGTCTTTAAGATTAGTATCTTTTTTTTTTAATTCCATACAATTTAATTCTCAAACAGGTTGATATTTCTTTTAAAGAAGAAAAGTTCAATCCTTTTTTATATTAATAAAGGACCTAATTACATGACATATATATTCTCCAATATCTTCAAAACAATTTCACGGTCTCCCTCCAACAACTAAACATATAAACAATTAGATCAAAAATATCCAAGCCCTCATAGATTGCCATAACTGAAAGGACTAAAAAATGGAACCCCAAACCAGATAAGTAAGAGTCAGATAAATAATCTTTACCCCCCAATCTATAAAGTTAAGACTCTAATCTAAAGAGACAAAGTGTAAGTATGCTCATAGATCAGTGCATCTTCCATAAATTCCTGCAGTGTCAAATGTCCATAAGGTAATTTCAATGCGCCCTTCGAAATCCCATCCGTAAGATGATTATGTTCCATGTAGATGTGCTGACAGTGAAAAGAGAAAAAGCCCCCACTCAATTTTTTTGTCACGATCAAGTTCTAAAACATTCAAAGATTCTAGATTCTTAAAAGATATATTATTTGGTGATTCATTTGGCACACATTGTTCACCATTTTTGTGTATCCCACTACCTAACTAGAGTTCATGACCACTTTGTATCTCAAACATTAATTTTATATTTTATTGTAAGAAAACCATACACAACTTGAAGAATAAAACACTCCAAGGCATCTTTATCATATGATAATCCTTGATGTGTCATATGAAGTCTACCACTTCAAATCAAACAAAGGGAAATGGAAGCAAAGTTTTAAGTCTATGCCGGAGTCATAAAAGTTATAAACAACCCAAAAACCAAGAACATTTTTTTTTTCCAAAGAAAAAATTCGTAAATATTTTATTCACATGCAGTAGATGGCCCTCAAAGTCCATTATACAAAATCCAACTAAGAAGTTGTCAATACAATCAGTTACTTGCCTCAAGGAGAGCACAATAACCATTATCGAATCAAATGTTTAAAAAATACTATATTAGCAGAAAAGTTCATATATGAACAGCTATGCATCAAAAAAATAAGTCTGTTCATAGCAGAATTTTTTCATCATCCCTGATCACTCAGGTCAGCTAAGTGTGAAACAGATGGTAATCACAAGCAAATAAGACCAGAGCATAACTAGCTGGCTGAAAAAAGTCTCTAAATGAATGAAAAAAACAAAGCTGATAAAAAATCAGCAGCTGTAAAATGGCCAATCCCAGACCATCCAAAAAAATCATGTCCATATCAGCATCAAAACATATCAGCCCGCATATCAGCGCCAAAAAAAAACCATCAGTGCCAGAACATAGAGGCCTTCAGCCCGCAGATCATGCTCTTAGTTTGTTTGCTTGATATCACCAGATATGTATCAAATAACTTTCATCCAAAGCATCATGTATCAAAGTATCATAGGGGCCACATATCAGATAGTTCAAAAATGCCCAGACATAACAGATCTCCAAGGATAACCAGTAAACTGATAAAAAAAAACCTGACAAAAACACAGAAAGCAGAAGTAAACTGCAAATCAGATCACATAGAACTTAGAAAACCTGAAAAGTTTCCACCATATCTGCCCCTCTCTGTTCACATGTAACCCAAGATCCTTCCTGAATGCTACCACCTGCTTTAGCCAATGAATCCGCTTTGAAATTTCGTTCCCTATAAATGTGTTTGAAAGACACATAATCAAGACTGTCAACTAAACAGTTAACATCTTGAAGAATCATTGCTAATTCAATATTTAATAATCGATACTTACCCGATGCCCAATTGATAACTAACTGGGAATCCCCAAAAACCTGAATTTTGTCCAAGTTATGTTTCCGAGTCAACCTAAGGAGAAGCTTAAGTGCACATAATTCTGCATAATTATTAGTATCCAAGCCTAAACCTGCTTTGAAAGAAACATAATGACTTTCAGATATGAACAAAATACCTCCATCCCCACAAATCATTGGGTCCCCAGCTGCCGATCCATCAAAGTAACCCCAGGCATAAGTTTTATCAATTTCTTCCACTAAAATTGTTCTGATAGAAATAATAGATGAGGACTGTGGAAAATTCTTCAACAAACCCAATCTGTAGCTTGATACCTGAGCAGGTGATGTGTCAAGATCCTCAAAACAGGATCGATTTCTTGCTTTCCAAATAAACCAAAGAACAATGATAGGTAGAGATTTTATAAGTGTCACATCTGGTAGTAAACACCAATTTTTAAGACAAACAGACAAAGATTCACTATACCATAAGTTGTTCATTTTCAAATGATCCTCCAAACTTGACCAAACAATGATAGTAAAAGGACATTCTACTGCAATGTGAAAATTGGATTCACAACTCTGTTTGCATAAAAAGCATCTTCCAAGACCTTCTCTTCCCCTCAAGCAAAGAACATCCCAAGTCAAAGCTTTACCAAAAAGAAGAAACCAACTAAAAACTTTTGATTTTAGGGGACACTTCATCTTCCATAAGACCCTCCACCACCAGACCAATTCCACTTCACTATTAACAAGCTCAGCATAACCCTCTTCAGGAGAGTACTTGCGTGATTTAGATAAATTCCAGATAAGACAATCCTCTGCATCAGAAAGTCTAACATGGCTAGACTTGAGAATGGAAATATATCCATTCCAAGCAGCAATGTCATGAGGGTCAGTAAATCCAATGGATTCTGCAAATAACCAATTTTGAGACATCAAAACAGAGCCTAGAATTCCAATATCAGAGAGGAAATGAAAACCAGACAAATATAATCTTTCTAACATAGGAATAGGAAGGGCATGTCGCCATTTACATCCAGACCATGGATCTAAACCGATACGAACAACATTGCCAGTACCAATTTTCCAGACCAGAAAATGCCCAATGAGATCGAAAGCCCATATAACAGCCTTCCAGCATATAGAAATATTCTTTTTCTTTTTAACAGTAGATCTTATCCATTCCAGAATATTCAATGGATAAATATATTTCTGAATTGCTATCTTAACCCATAAACCCGAACCATGAATGATATTCCAGACATTTTTTGCTGCAAGAGCCTTGGCAAATAATACAGGGACTTTAAGTCCCCAGCCACCCAACGATTTAGGCATAGCAAGAAACTTCCAAGATATCCAGGGTAAACCTGAAGAGTTCTGATTACCAGCCCATAGAAAATTAAAACAACGCTTTCTGATTTTCTCAATTACACCCAATGGTACTCAAAAATGCATCCAATAAACTGGAATGGCTTCTAAAACAGCTTTAATCAAAATCAGCTTTCCTCCTTTTGACAGCCAACGGAAACTCCAATTCTGAATCCTTTGTTCAACTTTAATAATCAGCCAATCCCAATCCCTAATAAGATATCTGCATGGTTTAAGATGAAAACCAAGGTACTTCATACCATGATCAATTCTATCAACAGAGAAGCTGAAAATATTCTATAGTGTAATAACTTCAGAATCTTTCATACAAGAGAAGTATAAAGAAGATTTATTATCATTTATATGCATCCCAGATGCCTTACAGAAATGCAATAAAATCCCATAAAGAGTAGATAGAGATTGTTCAGAGCCATCATTAACCATGACAATGTCATCCACAAAGAGAACATGAGTTAAAAATGTATTATTACCAAAGGATAAACCATGGTAAGTCTCATTAAGTTGAGCATGAAGAATAGCCCTCCCAAGGCCTTCAACCACAATAAGAAACAGAAGTGGTGCCAAAGGACACCCCTGTCTAAGACCCCTACCAGATTTAAAAAAATTGGTAGCAACGCCATTAATGAGTAGAGAAAAAGAAACAGAAGAAAGACTGCTCATAACCCACGCAATAAAGTTTCCTGCAAAACCCATTTTTGTAAGCATAACCCGAAGATAGACCCAGCTGACTCGATCATAGGCTTTAGAAAGATCGATCTTAATCATAACAGCTTTTAAGGATTTAACATGCATAGAGTGCATACCTTCCTGAATGACACCTACAGCATCGTGAATCTGCCTTCCCGACAAAAATCCAAACTGTTCACCAGAAATATATCTACCCAAAACCTTTCTGATTCTGATTGAGATAATCTTACCAATAATTTTGTATACAAAATTACACAGAGAAATAGGCCTAAAATCCTCAAAAGATAAAGGGCTATCAATCTTAGGGATAAGAGCAAGAAAGGTAGAATTAAAAACACCTGGAATCTTTCCACTGATCCTGGACAATTCAATGACTCTTAGGAGGTCTTCACCATCAAACAAACATCTATACACTTCAACGGGAATACCGTCCGGTCCAAGAATCTTATCGTTTTTGCTGATGGATAATATATGCTTGATATCATTAAGAGTAATAGCCTGCATAAGCTCAGCATTTTCATCCTCTGAGACAGAAGATGGAAAATATCCAGCACTTTGAACAATCTCTGGAAGATGGAGATCAGCTTCTTCTTTAAAAAGGCTTTCAAAATGCTGAATCCCAGCCTTATCTATAGCCTCGGACCCTTCCACATGATTTCCAGAGTCATCAAAGAGGTTCCAAATAGAATTGCGGCATTTCCTATGAGCAGCAAATTTGTGAAAAAAGGGAGTATTATCATCACCACAGCTCAACCATAACGCCCTACTTTTCTGATGAGCCTCCTTTTCTCGAAAAAGAAGAATAGCACTCTTGCGAGATTCAATCTCAAACAGTAAATCTTTATCAACCACTGAAGTAAAACCAAAAATATGCCTATCATGAAATCTTTTCAGCTCAAATTCAATTTCAACCAAATCTTTAAAGTTTTGAGCTTTTTTATTCAATGACCACTTAGTAGAGATTGCTTTAATCCGTTTAAGATTCTCACTAAATTGTGAATCAGGTGATAAAGCAGACCTAGCATCAAAAGGAACCCAAGAGACTTTTAAATCTTCAACCAAATCAATATGATCAAGCCATCCTGCATTAAACTTGAAAGGACTATGGGCCTTCGGAGACTGAGAAGAAATTTGCATGAAGACAGGTTGATGATCAGAAATACCTCCACACTCAATCCATTGTTTAAGAAGGAAATCAGCCGAAACTAATAGACGGTCCAACCGTTTACAAATACCCTCAGAGCCAATTCTACGATTACTCCAGGTAGGAATAGCAACCAAAGGATTGATGTCAACTAACCCCAATCTCTCCAACATATTATGAAAAAAATTAGTTAAAGGATTTGCTTGCGCATTAATCCCCCAGATTTCAGAAAAACCCAAGGAGAAATTAAGATCTCCCCCAAAAACCAAAAAAGGAGAGAAGAAACAGTCCATCTTGATCAAATTATTCCAAAAAGATTCCCTGTCCATATAGGGCGCATAAAGATTAACAAAGGATATTTCCTTTTGTAAATCATAAGAAAATAAAACTGCACATAAACCTGCTTTCATAGCCCATGTGTTATGAAAAAGAAAATTACCAGACTTCCAGCCCAAAATAAGTCCACCTGATCTGCCCTTTGCATCCACCGAAATGAACTTCCAACCATGAATCAAAAGTGCCAACTCTTGAACCAGAAAACATCCCTCAATCATAGTTTCTTGAATAAAAATAACATCAGCCGCATGTTGCTCAATAAGTCTAATTACTGCTAGTTTCTTGGGAAGACTAGCCAAACCCCTAACATTTAAGGTCATGATGATCATAAGGAAACCTTATTAAGGGCAATTGCTCTAAGCGCCCCATTACCACACAACACAGGATGTGTATCAATCTCATCTTCATTCAGATCAGTACCTATTTCATGATTCCCGGTTTTATCTTTGGCTGGCCTAGTAATCTCCTGAATAGTTTTCGAGCATGAGCGAAGGAAGTAACCCTTGCTAAGAACAGGAGAGGCTTTACAAGGAGATACGAAACCCAAATTCTTCAAAGATAAAATTGGAACAGTAGGAGATAAGGCCTCAGGGAAAAGGTTTAAAGAGGGAAAGATAGCAAGATCATTCAAAGAATTGGAAATGCTCAATGAATTAAGATTGGCAAGAGGTTCAGTTGCAAAAGAAACAGAGTTCACATCCAAAATCTCCTCTACAGGCAATTCAGCCTTTGCAGTAGCCTGTAACCCACCTTTTTTGACTCTCCAAGCCTTGGAAGAAGAATGCTTATTAAATGGAAGAGAGCATTCATTAGCCAGATGTCCAAACCCATGACATCTAAAACATCGAAAAGGAATTCCTACCTAATCCAGTGGCTGAATGAAATCACTATTACCCCTTTTAATTACCAGTTCAGCAGGTAATCCCAAACGAAAGTCTAGCAGCACAAGAACCCAGCCTATGCAACATACCCCAGAGTGAAGATAAGTAAAATCAGTTTCCAAATGTGTACCCAAGGTATTCCCAACAATTCTGAAGAATTCAGCAGACCAGAATTCAAAGGGTAAATGTGGAAGTTTAACCCAAATAGGAACTTGATCATACCTTTCCTTCCGCGGATCAAATAAAGGAGTCCATCTTTTGATCAGAAGGCCAACATTATCCCATTTCCAAACACCAGCCAGGATCCTATCAGCATCATCAGCTGTAGAAAATTTAAAAGCTATCCATCCCCTTGGAAGCATGAAAATATCAGGACTAGTACTGATAATCTCAGTCCAAACCTTTACAGCCCACCCATGCAAAGATTCAGCATTATAATTATGCCTTCCAAACCTCCCAACCAAAGTCAAAGCATTGGTGAGAACTATATCATTTAAAGGCACGTCTTCCCCCAGAGTCATTAGAACCGGGTTAATCTTTTTAATGGGTTTAGGCTGCCTCCTCTTAGACTTAGAAATTCCTTTGCTTACAAATAAATGAGGATCATGCTCAAAGTCATTATCAGAATCATTAGATTTGATAGAGACATAGTTTTCTACAGGAATAGGGATAAATCCCGATTGTGTATTCAAACCACCACTAACCTCTGGAACCAATCCAATAGCCTGAAGATTATCCGACAAGCTGTTAGCCTTGTCAACCTTTAAACCAGAACCAGTATGATCATTAATACCCAAATCACCAGACATCAAACCCAAAGAATCTGATTAGAGATCCAATCTTAAAGACGGAGGCACTTCCCCATCCAAAAAATCATTCCCAAATGACTGTGAAGATGATAATGAAAGCCCGCAATTCTCCAAACAAGTGGAGACTCGAATTCCTAAATCCGAACAATCCACATCCATAGGGCCTAGGCACAGATTATCCCTAAATCCAAAAATCTTCCCCATACTTCCACCATCTAAACAGTCCACAGAAGAAGAAACCTTATCCAACTTTTCAGCCAGACCGAGAACAGATCCCGAATCTCCCAGGATAAACTGCACCGGCATATAGGAAGCAGAAAGCCTTTTCTCCACTCCAAAACCCTGCTTTATACAGTGCAGGTGCCCTGGCGGAGTGCGGGCCAAAGATTTCGCCGCCCGAAGCGACATTACGAAGAAAAAAAACGGGCTGGTCCCCCAACCCAGAAACGTCCAAAAAACTATACAAAAAAAACTGGATGGGAATACACTCCACCAACCCGTCTCCAAATATCAAAATTAAAAACTCCTAGTCAAAGACCCCTAAAAAGCCTCACAAATACCGGAATACATCTTCACCCCAGGAAAATGATGATAATGACAATCACCACAATCTCAATAAGAAAAAAGGATCCACAGTACTAAAGAAAGCCACGAAAAGAACAGTAAGCTCAAATCACATCATAGGCAGACCACAATCACCACTGTCAAGATGAGCCTTCACAAGCGACCAAGAAAAATCCAGTAAAATCCACTAACCAGCCAAGATTAAACTCTAAACAGATTTCCAAAACACGAAGCCCCGCATCCTAAATCACAGAAAGCAGAACTCTCTGGGAGGAGAATCATAAAAACAGGCATACTGTAAAGAAACTGAGCATACCTACACACATCGCATCTGAAACCATAATGCATCTACAATTGGAAACGCAACATAAGATTCAATCTCCAAAGTCCTTGTGTCTCAGAAGAGTTCCACATGTCTGTCAGCAGACCAACGTCCCAAAATAACGTCCCAAAAAATCAAAACCCAGAAAACCCCCTGAAAACCGGGCTTTCAGATCACTGCAATCACCTCAGACGAGGAAACCTGCTAAGCACCGCAGCGGAAACCACAAGTCTGCTACAACCAAAAACCCTTCGAAAGCATACAACCGCATAACATCAATGCGCATTCATAAAAAAACCACTGATCCGCCTGCAAGCCAACACCCCCACTTAACGACCAATGACAGCGAAATCAACTGGAAACCAAAAGCTCCAGAACATCCCCAGGAAAAAAATCGACTCCAGAAGCAGAGTTTAGAAAATAAACTCTAAGCACCCCGAAAATGCAACACACCAGGATGGAAAAACTGCGCTGTCGCCACAGAAAGAGAGGATAAACGCATAAACCCAGTCGCCACAAGAACCGACAAATGCATTCAGGCCACGACGATCACCACTGTCAAGGAAAAGCCTCCTCAAAGGCCAAGAAACTCCAGTAGTTAACGGCCAAGATTAACCTAAAAACACCAATCAAGCTATCAGAGCTCGAACCTCCATCCCGGTCCTCAAATAAAAAGGAGGGCTCAGTCTATAATCTCGAGCAAGACTGCTAAATAATCCACAGCACAGAGTAAAAAAAAACCCACTGAATGCATTAGCACCCTCAAATAAACCCTGCATAGCATAAGATACCACAAAACCACCTGCGAACCAGCAGCCCAAAACTAAAGACCAATTGTCGGCAATTACATCGAACAAAGGCCCCAAAAGAAAAACCGTCTCCAAGAACCGAAATCAAAAGGTAAGCTCCTGGCAGGAAACCCCGAAAACGCAGCATACTATGGCAAAAAGGGCCATCGCCACGGATTTGCAAATGACAGAGCAAACGCAACAAGACACAACAAAAGCAATGGAATCAAAATCCAAAAGACGTGGCATCTCCACAATGCTGGCGATTAAATGCTACGTACAGATCTTTAAAGAACATATTAAAACCAATCCAGCTCAAAAGGATACAGTCAGATCGTCGCATGTGCGATCAGACCACTGCAAACACCGCAATCGAGGATCTCAACGGCCAAGAATCACCGGGAAAGATCAGTTAACGGCCAAGATAGCCATTAAAAGACTGGCAAGGTTTTGTCCACATGATTATATGTGTGTAAGAGAGAGCTTTAAAGTAATATCATAACTGAGAAGGAGACTTTGAGCTCCGCGTGGCACGATGCATAATAAAAAATAAAAATAAAAACCAAGAATATAAAAGAGACGAATTGAATAGAATAAGTGTGTAGATGTAATATTTTTCGTAGCCGTTGTGACATATTAAACAATAAAGTATTTTTAAAAATAAAATTGTATGAACTTATGATAGTTTTTATGAAAAACATAACTGGGTCTTAAAATTTTAATTTATTTTTTTTGTTTTGAATAGTTTTTTTTATGAAAAACATAAATGGGTTTTAAAATTTTAATCGAATCAGTGTGTAGTTGTAATATTTTTTTTAGCCGTTGTGACATATTAAACACTAAAGTATTTTTAAAAATAAAATTGTATGAAGTTGAATAGTTTTTATGAAAAACATAATTGGGTTTTTAAATTTTAATTTATTTATTTTTTGTTTTGAATAGTTTTTTTTAATGCAAAATATAATTGGGTTTTAAAAATTTAATTTATTTTTTGTTTAAAAATTGTATGAACCTAAACAGTTTTTTTGAAAAACAATTAGATTTTAAAATTTTAATTTAATTTTTGTTTGTTGCCACTAAACACTGATTTTGTTAGTAGACACTCATTTCGGATCTGTCTTATCATAGAAATTAGAATACCTTGATTTTGATTTCCAATATTACTTCTAAGTGTTCTTGAAAGTGTTCTTTCCAATATTTCCAATATTACTTTCTCCCCTGCGGGTGTCTTGTTTTGTGATTTCAGAGTACTCTCTTTGAGCCGCAGATCTGCCCGATTGGTTCACGATAGATTGGTCTGATTTCGATTGATCATATGCATGATGAGACAGTTACTGATGGGACCATCCTTTCCCCCCGGCTGCATCTTGATGATTATCACTTATGACTTGCTGTAACCTCTGAATTGTAACCCTTCTTGGGTGGGTGATTAAAAGCCCTTTGATTCTTAATAGAATATCAAGGACTCTCTTTTTCTTCCTGAAAAAAGTGTTCTTGAAAGTGTATAATTTATTACTTAATACTTGAACTAAAATTTTACTGGTTTTTTTAAGTGTTCTTTAATGTTGAAAGTGTATAATCTATTACTTAATACTTAAACTAAATTTTTAATGGTTTTTGAAATTTTTTAATAAAAACTTTTGATTTGATAACTAAATACTAAAATGTGATTTTTAGTTTTTAATTTTAAAATTTAGTTTCCATTTGTGACGCCAACATTGCATATTAAAAGAAATATATTTATTGAAATAAATGTTTTAATAGTAAAATTGTATGAGATTTGAGGTATTTTAAAAAATATAGATGGGTTTTTTAATTTTTAATAATTTTTTTTTATTTTACTTATAAGCAAGATTGACTTTGGATCACAATATTATAGAAATTACAATTATTTGTTTCTCAATATCATGAAGTGGGTTTTAATAGTGAAATTGTATGAACTGCATTGTCGTTTCCAGTATCTACTCAATGTCTTAAAAGTAAGCTTTTAACTTTTAATAAATCTTTATTGTGATGGTGGAGGATGCTATTCAATATCTGATTTTCAATTAACTATTTCAAAGGAACTTAGATGTATTCGAAACTCGAGCAACACATAGTATAGTTTCACGAGTGTACACTATACAAAATGATTCTAAATTCAAGTTTACAAAGACACGAAAGTAGGCGAGAAGTGATAAGTACATTAAAAAAAACATGTTCTTGTATTAGTTGTACAAATTTTAGTAGCATTAACAAAATAGGAAGTAGCTTACTAAATTCCCCACATGGATGACCTTTTTATTGATGATCTTTGCATTTTAAGAATTTGGACTTTGCTTTCGAACTCTATTTCTCATGAACAATTTTCTTTCCTTCCAAATAGACAAATTTATGAGGTTGAATGTGTGGCTTAAGAGGTCATGCATTTGGTCAAATTAAAAAATTACCTTCCACGGTGATAAAGGTAGACCTGTCAAAATCATATGACATGGTTAGTTGGTTGTATCTTAGGCTTATTCTTATCCAAGTGGGTTTTCAACTTGCTTTAGTCAATTGGATTATGTCATGTATTCAATCTGTCTCTTTTGTTGTCTTGGTTAATGGATCTGCATCTGTTTTTTTTAAGACCTGGGAGAGGCCTTAAGCAGGGATGCCCACTTGCTCCTTTGTTATTTTTGCTTGTTGTATAAGGCTTGAGAATAATCATAAATCAGCCAAGGGAATTAGGCTCTTTCTGTGGCATAAAAATAGGGGGATATGTACATGTCTCTCACCTTTTATTCATTGATGACATTATGTTGTTTTCTAATGGATCTATAAGGGAGGCATCTAAGTTGAAATAACTTTTATTTTTCTTTTCTAATGCTAGAGGTGTTAGGGTTAACCTTGAATTGGGAACGAGTCAAAGGTGGTTTAAGTCTAGCACATGGTGTGGGAACATGGTTTCTTGTAGCCCATGGTATTGGCCCAAGGTATTGCATGTAAAGAATCCTTTATAAGGCTTGAGGAGGTTCCATTGTAAAGTGGCTTGGAAGTGAGCGACGACAAGCTCACTTGGCCTCGTTGGTCAGTTGTGGCCATGTAATGAAGTTCTTCATTGGTGCTGGTTTTTCTCCGCATGGGGTTTTCCAAGGTGTATTGATGTTTCATTTGTGGTTGCTTGCTTATTGTTAATTTTATTTTGGCATATTATTTATGTATGCTCATTATAAACCTAATAAGAGGGATAATATTCAATGAGCGGAATTCCTTTGTATCCTCCTTAAATTTGGATGAGGATCATATGGTCTGGTTGAAGACTCTTTTTTTTCCCTCTCTTTTTATATGCAGGTTGGTCTAAAGTACTTAGGTTTTATACTCTATCCTAATGCTTACAATTGTAGAGATAAGGTTTGGCTTATTGGAAAAGTTGAGAAAATAGTTTCTTGTGGTGTTATAAATGGCTCTCAAGGGGTGGCAGGATGGTGTTGATGGAGGCTGTTTCGGAAACAATTTATGTATGGGTGAATCTACGGACCTGGGTAACACTTTTTGGCAAGCGCATTTCAGCAAAAACAGAAAAACGCACCTCGGTTGAGGGCTTGTTAAACCCTCGACCGAGGTCTTAATATCTCGACCGAGGTTTTATCAAGCCCTCGACCGAGTTTTTGTTCAGCCCTCGACCAAGGTATTTCTTAACCCTTAGTCGAGGTATTAAAACCTCGACCGAGGGTTAATAAATACCTCGGTCGAGGTATTAAATCATTTGTTATCTTTTATTTTTGTACATAAAAATGAATTATATTAAATATGAAATTTATCAAATTGTAAATTCATAAATATATATATGTGAATTATCTAACACTATGGAATTGAA
>LPNX010333894.1:0-29730 GCA_001517045.1 Pseudotsuga menziesii | reverse complement strand
TTTGAGGGCTTCTATCTAGCACATGAGTAAAAAATCAGGTTTTCATCGCCAAATTTGGCCAAAAAGTGTTACCCATCTTCATGGAATCACCCATATACTGTTTCTCTTTATGCTTCATCCCCAAAGGCATCCTTGATCATATTAGAAAGATCAACTTGAATTTTTCATGGAAAGGTGGAGCTAACCATAAATCCAACTTCCACTAGGTAGCATGGGGAAAAATTCCTATCGCATAGTAGTTTGGAGGTTGGAGAATGAAGAAACTCTATTGCTTTTCATAGGCCCTAGTTGCAATCCTGATATCCTAACACCTCCTCTTAAGTATTACAATATTGACCCAAAATAACTGAAAGAAAACACACACCGATTGAAAACAAAATATCAAAATTAATCAAAACCAAACATTCTTTCAAAAGCTTCTTCTTTGAAAACAATTCATAGACTAGATATATCTCTATCAAGTTGCTTTGTATCCCCCTTAAAGGTTCATATCCCAAGTTAAATTCACAATTTCTTAAAATTCAACCTAGTTGAACTCTTGAATTATGAATTTGTTGAATTATTGGATGACCATTTTTATTGAGTTGCATCCACAATTCTCCATCAACTTGTCCCATGACCCTTGTAAGGATATGATTCTCAATATTCACAAACTCTTGAACTATATGAGAAAATACCCATGTTGAGAACGGTATATTCGATATCCCTTCCCATCTCCAAAGTGTATGATTCTTAAAATGCATAGAACAACATTTCTTCAACAGGGTCATCGCCATTGTATGCATATAGGTAGATATTCAAAAATGACTACATTATCTACTTCTGGTTTACCTTTAACTTTCCTTTAAGATCATCATTGACTCAAAATATACAATTCCAAGCTATGTGACCCATTTTCTTGCAATAGTAACATTCCATCTACCCCTTGACTTTAACTTATTTCTATGATTGTATCTTGAGTATAATGCAGTCTCATATTGAGAATCATCTTTTGTATCTCTTGCAATGGTTCTCTCTTCTTCAACTAAGAGAGAAGCAATCATGTCTTCCAAAATTTTTGAAGACATTTGACTAAGAGTAAAAATAATTGTGTTGTATTTAGAAGGAAAACTGTTGAGCAATATGACTTTGATATCCTCTTCCACCACTATAACTTTGAATTTTGTTAGTTTTCCAATGAGAGATATCAGATTACTAATGTGCTTAGACATAGTGACTCTGATAGAAATATTGAATTTGAACAACTGAAGCGTCAAAGAGAACTTTACATTCATTTCTTTTTCTCCAAAGAATGTATTCAAATTATCTTAGATTTCATTGGATGACATTTCCATACCTATATTATGTAACTTTGAATCTAAGAAGGAAAGACCAATAATTACTTTGGCTTTAACATCTCTTCTTTTCCATTATAATAATTTATTGGGATCTGTAGGTTATTTCTCAGTCACTTTTACTATTCCCCATAGGTTTTTGGTCATCAACTGCATCTAAATTTTTACTTTCCAGGTGTGGAAATTGAAACTATAATATTTATCTAATAGCATTTCCATGATTAATAATGTAATCAATAAAAAAGATTAATTACTCTTTTTCTTGATATGAAAACTCAAATATGTAACATAATTTATGCCAAGATATAAATGTATGAACATAAATTAACTTCTACAAGTCTCGATCTATATACCTCCCCTTAGTTTGAAACTAAAAAATACTATGCTTGATTTGTTGCATGTATCCATGTTGTAAGAAGAAGTGCTAAGGAATTATAATACAATCAAGAGTGATAAAATATTGAAGAGATAAACCTCTCTTCAATGGCTACTACCATGACATCGCAACTCCTTCCCTTCAACTCTTTCAATACTACATGGTACTCCTTTGAAAGCATTTTTTGAGAATCTAGTATTTCTATCAAGCCTTTTTTATTCTCCAAATTAGCATTTGATGTAAGAGAAGAGCATACTTAACTTTTAAAGAGTAAAGAAAATCATATCTCTAACCTACATGACTATTCCTAGGCTCAATCACTCTTTGATACCATATTAAAAAATCTAGAAATCCTAACATGCAAGAGAGATACACACAATAACACAATACAATTTATGAGTAACTGTTGTGATTATTATATAGGAGTTCACTTCCTTATATATGGTTACTCATGGAGCAAATCATTTCCACCTATGAATGCGGGAAATATTTTATTTAGACAAAAGTATAAAAACATAACTAAGTCATGAAGTGAATTTTATTGCATCTAAGCTTGGTTGTTTTTCTTTTAAGGTCTTAATTATTCTCACGAATAAAAAATATGAGATAATAAGCCTAGTTCCTTATTCTCTCTTTTTCTCTTTAATTCAGGGTTCGATATTGATCCAAATGGATCCTTGAAGAAATTGAATTGACCAAGCACTTTGTATTCGAATTCTCCATCGAGTATCTAGTTAAGCACAATCCAATGTATTTCATCAATTTCTTGTATGCATTCTTCATAAATCCATGGCCATAAATTATTTTATTCATTCCTTAGAGAGCTTTGTGCACATGAAGCTTGGTACATGCAGAGATAAGGATACATATAGAGGATACGTAACACCTTTGCACTCCACATAAAATTAAAGGAAAAAAATGAGTGTAATGTGTGCAAAGCTTGGGGCATTGGATGATGTATAGGTCAGTGCAAAGCAGAGAAGAAGGAGTCAGAGTAGAGTCGATCTCCACACTCTATGTCATGACTAAGTAAATGAGCAAAAGAGTTATGTGAATATGGCTATGGGGGACTAAGTAAAAATGGATTTCCTTATTCACTTTACATTAGTACTTATACAGGATTTGGGGCAACATAAGCTTGGGTCTTGGAGAAAGAAAAGTTCCATCCTCTACATTGCAAGAAGGATTAATCCTACAACAAAGACCGCCAATCACATGGAAAATTTGAGAGCCAATTAAATGTTTCCACATGGAAAAATGAAAATAAGCTTAAAAGGCCACTTCATGCACATATGGAGCCTGACACCCACCAAAGGTGTTCTAACTAACAAACAAGTGTACAAGATTTCTAGTTAGATGGTTAGTATTCCATAATTGATTCTTGGGAGTCCTTTGGGCCTTCGATGAATGAAGAAGATAAAAGGCCAAGAGACTGACATACAAGGGAGTTATGCAATGAGATTTAGCTAGTTCATTTGAAGGGGACCTAACAACTAGTGGGAGAAAGGGATTGGACCTTCTATTTCTATAGGATAAAGCAATATTTCTACTCACAAGAAAGATTTCAAGCATAGAGAAAGAGTAGCAAATAAGACTCATGTCGAATGGTATTGATTTGACACTCTAGAATCATTGACAATTGGTTTGTTTGGATATCGAAGGGTGATCTGGAAGCCGCTCGAGCTACAATAGTGCGAAGGAGACAACCTTCTTATTGATATTGAAGGAGATATAGTATTTAATATGCAAAGAGGGAGAATTCATCCCATCTTTTGAATCTCTTTTGAGAGCCATTGTTGGAGCCAAAATTTCAAAGTAGAAAGAGAATGACATCATTTTTGTTGCATTTGCAACAAACATCGCAAACACTTTGAATGGTGAGTCCTCCTTCAAATATGAGGAATCCACTACCAATTTTGCTTGCATCATAACCCAAGAGGAAAGAAACTTTAGAGGCACAGTAGTCTAAACTTAGCTGGGTTGTTTGAAGAAAGGTGCGGAATATTGAGTGTAGATTTGAGGTAGTTACCTCTCGCTTACCTTTGAGTTGTTAGCATATGAGAAAGGATCTAATTCAACCTCTATTATAATCTACATCAGAATTGAGCAATTGAGCAAAGTCTCCAATGTGACGTTGATTTTCCCCATTTAACTTCTAAGGTAAATATATGTGTTTTATGGTATTTGATTATATTAGTTTACTACTTTATGTTTCTTGGTTTAATACACATAAAAAATATGAAGTTAATGGTAATATAATCTTAAAACATTTCCACATTAAGATTGGTTAATATCTCACATATATAATTTATTTTAAATAATACGACACAAAATTAAATAAACTAACATAATAAAGAACTATGCACTTATGAATTCAAAAATTTAAATGCACTTATGCTAATGAATGACATCAACCATACATTGTGTAAGAGAAAACAAAGTTTATCACTCTTTTTCTCTCATTGAAAGTTTCTTTCAAAAATTTAACTTAAAATTAATACTTATCTTTTCTTTCCTTTAGTTTTATTTTTTCATTTTAATAAGTAAAATTAAAAATTAAAAGAGGACAAATTCTACATTTTTTTAATAATCATAACTAAAAATACACTTAAATTACAAAATTACTCTTAAACCCACTCTAAATTATATTAAAAAATATTAAAACAATTTCCATTCATGAATGTTGTTAGGACATGTTAAGTGTTTAGATAAAGACATTAACTTTGTTAATTTAATTCATTTATTGTAATGAGGTGTTATAAAAATAATAATATGCTATACAACTATTACCTAATTAGGAAGATGTGTAAACTTTTTCATATTATATTTTCTATATAAACAAACATTTATATATAAAGAAATTTAATGCTTGCGTATAATTAATAAACCTAATTTAAGTATACTTAACTATAAGTAATAATCAACCCTCACAATTACATAAATACTTTTTAAACAAATATAATGCTTTTATGTTAAAAAGTGCTTTACAAATACTAAGATCATGATTATCATGAATATTTGATTATATTCTTTAGTCCTCATTTGTTTAAAATTATTTAATGAACTTGTTGAGATGGATGAAGAAAGAGAAAATCACATAAGTGTATTAAAGATTACATTTTTAATATTTATTTATATTTTTTTGTTTCAAATTTTATATACGGTGTTTTGTTGGTGGGGTTAGATGGATTTCTTTTCTTCTATCTTGGTTCAATTATGTTGAAATGTGTTTTGGCCTACTGACCTACAAAATATGGAGAAGTTGGATTATTTGCAAGGATTTTTTTTTCTTTATTTCAAATTCTAAATAAACAAAATTATATATATATATATTCGTGTGTTGGAATTATGATAGGTATTGCGATCATATGGAAACAGATCACATTGTGATGTGGTTGCCATTGATAGAAACACATAGTTCCAAGCATATTATCTAACAACAAGGAGGACAGATAAGCATAAGACTTAGACGAATTGACGGTTTGTGCAGAGATCCGCAAGATAAAACGCGGGAAGAAAGTTTAAAGACAAATATGATAAATAGATTTGACGGTTAGAAGAGAGCCCACAACAGATCTATGGTTGTAGAGCGATCCGCAAAGTCATAGTGAAATCCGCATTTGTTCTCATATCGACAACTAGGATTGAATCCGCAATGGTTGTAGAGCGATCCGCAAAGTCATAGTGAAATCCGCATTTGTTCTCATATCGACAACTAGGATTGAATCCGCAAGAAATCGACGGTTCAAAAGAAATGCGGAAACAAAGTTATGGGAGAAAAAATGCGGAAGTAATTTGAACAAATTTGGAAAACTCACAACGTGCAATTCGCATATGATTTAAGATCGACAATCAGGAAAGAGTGTGCAAGAAATCGACGACGCAGAAGAAATTTTGGGGAAAATGAATTCCGGAAGCAGTTTTTAAGAAAATCGAAATGCATACCTACAATCTGAAAAACGAAACAACCGTAATATGATCGACAGTCAGGAAAGACTTTGCAAGAGATCGAAGACATAGAAGGAAAAATGCGGAAGTAGTTTCGAAGAAAATAGAAATGCACGCCCAAAATACGCAATCCGCAATGTCTGAAATCTTATTTCAGATTGATGATCAGAAGAGATTTCGCATGAAATTGACGACGTAGAAGAAGTCTTGCGGAAAGAATCTCACGGAACCAGAACTGTGGAAACTCAGATTTGTGGAAGGAGTTAGGGTTGCGGAAAAAGACAATTGCGGAAAGAGTTAGAGTTGCAGAAACATTGTTGCGGAAACTCTGATTTACGGGAAGGCTGAGGTTGTGGAAGCAAGATTTCTTGTTGCTGCGTTGAAGATGGACATGGATTTGCTTCTTCATGATTTTTTTAATGCAAAATAAAATTGGCTCGAGCAATTATGAATTCAAGAACGATTGGGTTCCCTACTTGTCATGAGTCATTGAACGGTTTTGGAGCAGTTTTGAAACTGAAGAGTTAGCCATACAAACATGTGAAGGGAATAAGGATTGACATGCATAAAAGGATGGTTGGGACAAGATTGCGGGTGCACTCTCTGAATATAGAGAGATGGTGCATGGACCATTGTCGAAGGGTGTGCTGAAATGGGGAGAATACATAGAATAGAGATATGGAAGGGAGCCAAGTTTGGATGAGCAAGAAGTAGAAGCAGTTCAGAGACTGTGACAGAGTTGGTAACCATAGCTATACTATGTATTCAACATATTCTATAGAACAAAGTTTAAATCAATGGAATTAGGGTGGTCGGGTGGTGCTCGGAAAGACTTGTAGTCTTCAGTGTGCAAGTTGGAGCTTGTACAAGTCTAGTGGGTGCTAAAAACCAGGAGAGGTGGTTCTCTCCACAAGTTGTTGGTTGTAAAAAAGAGGTTGTAGCCTCATTTGAGATGGTGCTCAAAGAAAGTTGATCTAATAATAAACTAATTTTCTATTATGAGTTTTGTTGTGAATATCTGTCTCTGTCCCCATCATATGTTTGATTGATAATAATTACTTTTGCTTTATATCATGGCTGTAAATATGTGAACAATAATAAAGGTTTAAAAGGTTGAAAAATTGTTCAAGCTTAGGAATAATTGATTCAACCCCCCCTTCTCAGTTATTCGAATAACCTCAACAATTGGTATTAGAGCAGGTTCCTTTTTATTTAAAGGTAGATATGTAAGCTTAAATATGACAAGTCATGAATGGAATTTAACCAATAAGGTTCCTCTGTTTGATGGAAGAAATTTTTCCTTCTGGAAGGTTAGAATGAGAACATATCTAATGTCCTTAGGTGCTGATGTTTGGGATGTAGTAGACACTGGCTATGTAAAGCTTGTTGTGCTAGCCTCCAAACATGATAAGTTGGAATTTAGCTTTGACGCAAATGCAATGAATGCTATCCCGAGGTCTTGTAGAAGCCAAGTTTGTTAAGGTGATGCATCTTGAATCTGAAAAAGAGATGTGGGACAAACTTATAAGCAGTTATGAAGGAAATGAGAAAGTCAAAGATGCAAAATTGCAGACATATAGACTTAAATTTGAATAGTTAAAGATGAATGAGGATGAGACTGTTAGTAAATATTTCTTAAGAGTAGAAGAGACTATGAATGCTATGAAAGGTCTTCGTGAAAAGATTGAGGAAACACCCTTAGTTCAGAAAATTTGAAGATATTTTCCTGATAGATTTAATCCCAAATTTTCTGCAATAGAAGAATTAAATGATCTCAAAACTCTGCCTATTGACCAAATCCTAGGAACTATGACTGCTTATGAAATGAGGATTAGTAAAGATAAATCCACCACTAGAGAAGTATCCTTTAAAGCAGATAAGAACATTGATTCTGAAATGGATATAATTGAAGCAAAATTTGTAAGAAGGTTGAAGAAAGGATCAGGTAAATATAAAGAAAAAATTCCCTTTAAATGTTTCAACTGTGGTAAGATAGGGCATTTTGCATCTAAATGTCCTCACAAGCAAAAGGGCCAGACTTCTGATGATGAATAGAACTACACATTCAAGAAATACAATAAAGAGGCTAAATATAAAAAGAAAAACTTGTGTGCAAATGATCTTGATTCCTCATAAGAGATAGATAGTGATTCATCTTATGAAGATAAAGTGAATAGTTTTATGCTTATGGCCATAGAATATTTTGATAATAAATATACAGGAAGTGACTTGAATGATGAAGAAGCTATGGTTGATATGGAGGGTGAACTAATCAATGCTCTGGAATATATTGATAGACTTAGACTAAAGAAGAGGAAACAAAAACAATTATTGATGTAGTATGAAAATAATGGTAAAAAACCAAGTGAATATCTTGCTCTGTTAAAATTAGAATTAGGAGAGGCATCGAAAAATAGTAGATATTCTAAAAAAACAATTAACATAGGAGAAAATGAGATTTGAAACATTGGAAGAAGAAGTAGTGACAACTAGAAAAGAATTGGAGAAATTTCAAGCTTTGTATCACTGAAATCTATCAACTATTAAAGCTTCAGAAGAACTGAACAACATTCTGAGTAAGCAAAGATCTCCTTTGTTAAAAATAGGTCTCGACTATGAAGAAGGTTCAAGTAGCAATCACCCAGAAAACAAGAAATCAGGTAAGTGGATTAAAATTCAAAGCAACAAACAGTCAAAACATGAACATGCCTTGTAAACAAAAGATAATGAAGGTGAAACAAGCATCAGAATCAGGGATCAAAAAGATCAATAAAGATTTTCTCATGAACAACGACAACAAAAGACGAGGCAACCAATTCCAAGAAGACAACCAAGATTCAGGTACCAAAGTTTTTTCAATGGCTACTGTTATTATTGTTATAATTTTTGCCACAAAGTTGCAAATTGTGCATTTAAATTTAGAAGTATGCAACTAAGGATGTCAAATAACGATGAACTGATGCGACATAGAACACGACAGTCACTGAGTAACCAACAAATTCATACAACACAGTTTAAAATTGAAAGAAGAACTCACACTGGACATACCGACCCTTTTGATTTATTGTACAATGGGCCATAATGTTATATTTGTCATAATTTTGGACACAAGGCTTCAGACTGACATTTGAAGAATTACAAAATAGATCTGAGAGTGAATTACTCAGGTGGAAGTGCTAAAGTTTGGAAGAAGAAAGAAAATAACAAGTGTGGTGTAGTGATTTTTGTCCAAAGGAAAAAAGACTCATGTTATATTGACATTGGATGTTCCAAACATATGATTGGTGATAAAAGTAAGTTTTTGTCTCTAAGTGAAAGTAAGTCAGGAAATTTAACTTTTGGAAATGATGCTCTAGGGAAAATCAAAGGAAAAGGAATGGTAAAGTTGAGT
Organism: Pseudotsuga menziesii; assembly: GCA_001517045.1. Lineage (NCBI taxonomy): Eukaryota > Viridiplantae > Streptophyta > Pinopsida > Pinales > Pinaceae > Pseudotsuga > Pseudotsuga menziesii. The sequence continues at coordinate 20,681 of LPNX010333894.1, read as the reverse complement.
AATGGCAAAGGGAAAGCCCAAGATGTGTTGTTTGTATATGGATTGAAACATAAGAACAAAAACAATGTCTATGTCTTGAAAGAAGGAAAAGAAGAATGCCATCTAATCAAGTATGATGAAAGCTGGTTATGGCATAGGAGACTTGGACACTTAAGCTTTGATCACATAATCAAGCTTATAAACAATGGAGTATTAAAAGATCTTCCAAAAATGTCAAAGACATATGACTCTGTTTGTAAACCTTGTCAAATAGGAAAATTGACTCGCACACAGTTTAAATCCAAGAACTTCACTTCAACAGAAAAACTGCTTCAGTTAATACATATAGATTTATGTGGACCATCAAGAAAGGAAGGAACACCAAGATAAATATATTTTATGTTGGTCATTGATGATTATTCTAGACTCACATGTCGCCTTTTTGAAGGAAAAATATGAAGCATTTGAAAAGTTTAAATTTTTTAAGGCTTTGACTAAGAATCAAACAGGAAAGAGACTAAAGGAAAGTAAGGTATGATAGAGGAGGAGAGTTTAGTTTAGGGGACTTCAAAGAGTTTTGTGATAAACATGGAATTAAAAGAGAGTATACTATTCCAGGGACTCTACAGCAAAATGGAGTAGTTGAGAGACAAAATAGGTCAGTTCAACAGATGGCGAGATCAATGATGAATGGAAGGAATATTTCTCAAACATACTGAGTAGAGGAAATTCACATAGCTGTCCATATTCTTAACAAAGCTTGCTTAAGGTCAAATAGTGATAAGACTCCTTATGAATTGTGGTTTGGAAGACCTGCTTCAATCAAACACTTTAAAGTCTTTGGAAGTAAATGTTATATTAAAAGCAATGATGAACATATTGGAAAATATGACGACAGGGGTGATGAAGGTATCTTCTTAGGATATGCTATAAATAGTAAAGGGTGCACATGTTATAATAAGAGGATGCATAAATTGGTTGATTGTATTGACATTAAAATTGATGAAGGAATTCCTACAAAAGATATTCAGATAAACAATATTGAACCAAATACAAAGGATACAGTTGAAGTTGAGGAAGAACATGTCCAAGAATCAGAAAAAGAAGATCTAGAGTCAGATGATGAAAATGCAAACATTCATATAGATTCAAAACAACAGACATAAACAAAACCACCTTCTAGAATTGTTCAGAAGAATCATCCTGAAAATCAGATAATTGGTGACAAAAATAAATGAGTTTGGACAAGAAGGAAATCGATTAAATCTTCAGAACAATCTCAGGTTGCTTTCCTATCTATGATTGAACCTAAGAATTTTGAAGAATCCAGTGAGGATGAAGATTGGATTAGAGCCATGAATGAAGAGCTTGATCAAAATGAGAAGAATAATACGTGGGAATTTGTTCCTAGACCCGCAGATAAGAATGTAATAGGCTCTAAATGGGTGTTTAAAAATAAGGTGAATGAACAAGGACAAATTGTGAGGAATAAAACCCGATTGGTCTGTAAGGGGTATGCACAAGTTGAGGGACATGATTTTGATGAAGCCTTTGCACTAGTGGCAACATTGGAAGCTATCAAAATGTTTTTTTCCTATGCCAGTCATAATAACTTCAAAGCCTTATCAGATGGATGTTAAGTCAACATTCCTTAATGGAGATCTAGAAGAAGAAGTCTATTTATAGAAACCTGAAGGATTCCAATTGACAGACAATCCTGACTATGTCCGCAAACTGAAGGAGGCAATATATGGATTGAAACAAACACCAAGAGCCTGGGATTATAGACTGGATAAGTATCTACATGACAAATGATTCAAGAAAGGTACTATTGACAGTAATTTGTACATCAAATCTGAAGGTGATGATTTATTAGTTGTTTTGGTGTATGCGGATGACATTTTTTTTGTATGCACTAATGATTATTTTGTTTAGTGGTTTGATAATGCCATGCAATCTAAGTTCGAGATGTCAATGATAGGATAATTGTCATTTTTTCTTGGTATCCACATTATTAAGAGTTCTGAAGGTTTATTTCTCTCTCCAAGAGAAGTATTTGAAGGAGATTTGAAGAGATTTCAAATGGAAGATTCCTCATTAGTTAGTACACCTATGGTTATTGGCTGTAAAATCAACAAGGATGACCCCTCACCTGATGTTGATCAAAGAACATCTCGATCAATGATAGGTAGTCTTATGTACCCCACAACATCTCGTCCTGATATAATGCAAGCTGTTGGAAAGGTAGGAAGATTTTAGTCTGCTCCTAAGCAAAGCCATTTGGTGGCTGTTAAGAGGATATTCAAATATTTGAAGGGCACAATGACTTATGGTATGTGGTATCCTAGTAATCAAAATATTCAGTTAACCGCATATTCAAATGCTGACTGGGAAAATTTTTTGGATGAAAGAAAGACCACAACTAGAGGTGCATTCTTCCTGGGTGATTCTTTAGTTGCATGGTTGAGTAAGAAGAAAGGTCAATATCTTTATCTACTATAGAAGCTAAATACATTGCTGCTGTCACCTACTGTACACAAGTACTCTCAATGATCTAGACACTGGAAGATTTGGAGGTAAAATATGTTGATCCCATTCCTCTCCATTGTGATAATACTAGTGCCATTAGTGTGTCCAAGAATCTAGTCCTCCATTCCAAGACTAAACACATATGAATTAAGTATCACTTCTTAAGGGAGCATGTCACAAAGAGAGTGGTTCAATTGAATTTCATTTCTTCTACAGAAAAAAATGTTGATATCTTTACTAAACCTTTACCAAAGACACAGTTTGAGTACCTAGGCCAAAAGCTGGGTATCATATCTTATTCCGAATAACTTGTTCACTTTGATAGGGGGAGCTGTGTTATAGAGTCTTCTTTGACATTGATGTCAAACGGGGAGAAGTTATTGTTGCTATAGATGATAAGCAGTTGGTGATTACGAGTACAACATGCATCTAGAAATTGAAGGTTGCCATCAATGCCAAAGGGGGAGATTGCTGGAATTATGATAGGTATTGCGATCATATAGAAACAGATCAGATTGTGATGTGGTTGTCATTGATGGAAACACATAGTTCCAAGCATATGATCCAACAACAAGAAGGATAGATAAGCATAGGACTCAGATGAATCGACAGTTTGTGCAGAGATCCACAAGATAAAACGCAGGAAGAAAGTTTAAAGACAAATTTGATAAATATATCTGACAGTTAGAAGAAAGCCCACAACAGATCTACGGTTGTAGAGTGATCCGCAAAGTCATAGTGAAATCCGCATTTGATCTCAGATCAACGACTATGATTGAATCCATAAGAAATCGAGGGTTTAGAAGAAATGCAGAAACAAAGTTGCGGGAGAAAAATTGCGGAAGTAGTTTGAACAAATTTGGAAAACTCGCAATCCGCAATTCGCATTTGATCTAAGATCGATGATCGGGAAAGAGTGCGCAAGAAATCGACGGCGCAGAAGAAGTTTTACGGAAAAGGAACTGCGGAAGCAGTTTTTAAGAAAATCGAAACGCGCAATTTGAAACAACCGTAATTTGATTGACAGTCACGAAAGACTCCGCAAGAGATCGACGCTGCGGAAAGAAAATTTCGGAAGTAGTTTCGAAGAAAATCGAAAGGCACACCCGAAACCGCAATCCGCAATATCTGAAATCTTATTTCAGATAAACGATCAAGAGAGAGTCTGCATGAAATCGACGATGCGAAAGAAGTCTTGCGGAAAGAATCTCGCGGAACCAGAATTGTGGAAACTTAGATTTGCAGAAAAAGATGGTTGCAGAAGGAGTCAAGGTTGCAGAAAAAGACAATTGCGGAGGGAGTTAGAGTTGCAAAAACTCTAATTTATGGGAAGACTGAGGTTGTGGAAGCAAGCTTTCTTGTTGCTGCATTAAAGACAGACATGGATTTGCTTCTTCATGATTTTTTTTTAATGCAAAAAAAAAGGCTCGAGCAGTTATGAAATCAAGAACGATTGGGTTCCTTGCCTATCATGAGTCATTGAACTGTTTGGAGCAATTTTGAAACTGAAGAGTCAGACATACAAACAGGTGAAGGGAATAAGGATTGGCATGCATAAAAGGATGGTTGAGATAGGATTGCCGGTGCACTCTCTGAATACAGAGAGATGGTGCATGGATCGCTCTCGAAGGGTGTGCTGAAATGGGGAGAATACGCAGAACATAGATAGTGAATGGAGCCAAGTTTGGATGAGCAAAAAGCAAAAACAGATCAGAGAATGTGAGAGAGTTGGTAAGCATAGCTATATTTGGTATTCAACATATTCTATAGAACAGAGTTTAAATCAATGGAATTAGGGTGGTAGGGTGGTGCTCGGGAAGACTTGTAGTCTTCAGTGTGCAAGTTGGATCTTGTACAAGTCTAGTGGGTGCTAGAAAACCAAGAGAGTTTGTGCTCTCCACAAGTTGCTGGTTGTAAAACAAAGGTTGTAGAGGTTGTAGCCTGTTTTGAGTTGGTGCTCAAAAGAAGTTGATCTAATAATAAACTAATTTTCTATTATGAGTTTTGTTGTGAATATATGTTTCTATCCCCATTATATGTATGATTGATAATAATTACTTCTGCTTTATATCATGGCTGTAAATTTGTGAACAATAATAAAGGTTTAAGGTTTAAAAGGTCTAAAATTGTTTAAGCTTAGAAATAACTGATTCAACTCTTTCTCAGTTATTCAAATAACCTCAACACCCTCACCTTGTAAGGAGCTGTATCCTTGTGATAGTATACTTATTACTCAAAATGATAATGGTTAAAAACGCTGGAGACTACCAGAAATGTGGAAGATAGAATATTTCTGAAGATGATATAAGTCGGATATTCCTGAAGATGATATGGACAATACAGAACAGAGAAATCTAAAAACACCAATATAGAATTTAAGTCTGACCAAGTATTTCTATATTTAGCTGAAGATTCAAATCTATTGTTTTCTCGTGGTGGCGAGGACAACAAGGGACGAATGATGATGAACTGTGTTGAATAATCATAGATAACTGAACTCTATGACAGATGCAACAAACCCAACAGAGAATAAGTCTCTGTGCAAACCTAGTTTTCTGTATTAGAATGGACTTAAATATTAACTGTGACAATGATACTGACGAGGGACCTATGATTATTTCATATGAACGCACGTGAACGCACGTTTTTCTGCAACTCTTTGCTGAGACTTGTAGGCATGTTCTTGTTGGTACCCTCGCTTCTGATCTGATGGTTACTCCAGCCTTTCAAATGCATGCATTTTCAATATGGGAGAGCACAGATGGTATCGACTTTCAATCATTTTAATGGCCGCTAACATTTTTATATGAAATTCAAAGTACTTGTAGTGAAAGATGCTGTAAGGAAAATTGTCAATTCAAAAATATTTGCGGGTGTGAGAACCATTATGGTTCAATGTTAGAACTGGGTAGTATTTGGAACCAGTTTTTAAAAGTATTTGTTGTTTTTACATCTGTTATAAGGGTGTTGTGGAGACAGATTGGCACTTTGTTATAGAATGTGTAGTTTAGAAAGATATCTGCATACAATATAAAGACAGCTTAAAGGTCAACAACATGCATCATCGTTTATCATTGTCATTTTTAAGAAGATAAAATCAACCAGATTGAAAATCTTCTAAAAAAAATTTAGAGCAAAAATTCCAACATGAAAAAAATAAAAAGAAAAGTTAAGACTGTAATTTTTTTTTCTGTATTTGCTGCTCAGCCTTATTAAAATCATTTATTCATTCATTACCTTCTAGGCACCATTCATGTCACGTCCTTACCTTAGGCACCCATTCATGTCATGTCCTTGTAAACACCCAACGTAGGATTCCAAGTTGTGGCTTTTCAAGGTTTCAGAAACGATTCCTTTTACACAATCAGACAAATGACTAACTTTTTTTTTCATTGAACGGTCAAAGTGTGAGGACAATCCCAATCCCAAATGCAATCTTTGAGGGTGACACACAGCCCAAGCAAATAGAAATGATGAGGGGAATACAGCAGCAAAAATTAAAAAAAAACATGCAGTATACACAATGCAGGCATGTACTGTGCACTCTCTGCCGTTGTATTTTAGGTTTTTGAAATATTTCTTTTGGGGTTGTGTAAGAAATAATTGTGTGCACCGTGCTGTGTTATTTTACATGCTTGTCAGGATTGTGATGACTGCTGTGGCAGCTTTAACCGTCAATTATGCACTTCTTATTTCATAAAAATGAAAAATTTAAACACCTCTCTTGTATAATCATATCGACTGGAATAATTGGTGTTATTAAACCAGGGGATAAAGGGCTCACCTCTCCGGAAAATAGTTGCTCTGAGGGTGAACCCACCAAAGTATGGAGGGTCCAGGTCTTTTGGGCGGGTAAATTTGCATTGATCAATTGTCCATCCACAGTCGAAAAAGATTTGATTCTGGTTATTTTGACATAAACTCGTTCAGGTAATTAGGACCATTTTTTATTTAATTAAATTTAGTTCGAGTTTGAAAGATACTTATTTTTATGAAAATGATAAAAAATATATGTATGAACAATCATTCTATTCAAACTCTAAACAATCTTATAACTTTTTATATATTACTGAACACTTCGTTAATAAGAATGAGATAGATCACTTTAACACTCTAATGGCAAGAATCAAAGAGATGGTGTAAATATTCTACAAACCAGAATCAATCAAGTAGGATAGGTTTGGCAGAAAATCCTAGTAAGATTGATCATCTTAACATTTGGAATGTTTATATACCAGTTGGAAGCATAGTAGCATAATTTCAGTACTAATTAAGAATACTATTTGATATGGAAAAGATACTTAACTAAAAAATCTAGTACTGAAAAAAAAAATACAGAAATAGGTTGTTTATAGATTTAAAAAACTTATCTTTCAAATTTTAGAAAATTTTAAAATATACATAAACTATTCAATATTTGCATATAGTATTGGAATTTGGCTAAAAAAACGCCTTTTCAAAAGTCATTTAAATAAAAATAAAAAAAAAATAATAAAACAAACAATAAAATTTAAATAATTCTTAACTTTAAATATATAACAAATGTAGCCAAATATACTATATCCTTGTTATCCAAAATATTAAACTATTTTCAAATTCCCTCTAAATTTCTAAATTTCCCTATTGGAAAGTCCAATACCACCAAATCAAACTAGTGGATTGCAGAGTCGAGCAAGATTTATTTGGCCACTTGGCACCAACCAACTTTGTATTTTCCTATTCAACTTATTTCTCTGTAAATGCGCCATTCACTACTATCTATGTTCCAAGGCTCCTTACAGGCACAGCTAAAAAACCAGGAGCAATGCCTGATTTCCCTCCATAATCTCTTCAAACCTACTTATTTAGGCTATTGGGTTATCGTTTTTTCCACCTAGGGACTACGGCCATTGTCCTCAAACAGCTCACCTCAAGTATCATCAAGGATTCCACAATCTCTTTCAGGACACTGTCACTTCTCTAGACTACACACTGTCTTTTCTGTTCCTTGCAAACATAACATTTCGACATGTAATGCACAGTTTGTTTTCTCGCCAATGCCAGCTGAACAGACATTTCATATCAAATATTTAGTACATCCATCACTGCAGCTCAGTACACCTTTGGAAACAGAAAGAATAATCGGTCATAGATGCAAAATTTGAGACGACCCAGCAGTAAAAATCTTATGTTGCAGGCCTGGTGATATATACTCACTAGGCAGTATACTAACATAGTGTACTCATTAAAACAAATATACTCACAAAGTATATTTGATAAAAAATCATGTTGTGGGATTGATTTTTTTATCTTGAGCTGGGTTTAGACCTAACTCCATCACCATGCTTGTTAGGTACCCTGGCTTGATCAAAACATATCTATTCAGTAAGTATATTTGATCAGAGTTCATATTGTAGTTCTGGTGAAGAACTTGAGAGAGATTGTTCAGCAAGTGCACATATCAACATTTCAAAGTTTTTTAGGAAGTATATTTGATAAAGGCCTCATAAATTCCTGGGGATATACTCAGAAAATAAGTAAACTGATCAGAAGAAAGAATACCCATGTCAAGAAAAGGGTCCAAATGTGTGAGTTTCAGCCCTGATGTAATAGAGAAGGCTGCTGAGAGAAGCCCGGAGAAGGACAATACGAGCAGAAGCAAAAAATGCAAGGCAAAAGCACGTGGGAGACTGAAGACCAGGCTGTGTATTCCAAGGCTGTGCAGGAGCTCAAGTTTCAGTCTGTCCCCAGTGAGGATGCTGGAACGTTTCATGCGTGCTGTTTTTCGTTCAAGCTCAAAGAATGTATCTTCCTCTTCTTCGTCTTCTGTGAGGAATCATCATCCTTCCGTAGTCAAGTGCTATCCAGGCCACTTTTCCCCAGACTCGCATTATACAGAGGCCATTGCGGACTGCATTGAATTTATTAAGAAATCCTCTTGCACAGATCAGAGAGTCCCCTGAGTAGCTTTCTTCTCCATGTTGGATTGCAGAAAAATGTAATGCGTTACAGCTCTAAGGGCACTTATCCATGACTGTTGATGGATACCTTGCATTTGTATACTGAACTGTTGATTTGAATTAATCAACTTGGTTGGTTTTTGGTTGTACCGTATTTTTTCCTCTGCTTTGGTTCCTTTTGGATAATATCATGGAGATGAATATTACTGAGCAAAATATTATTTTTCTTGCTTGCAGCACTTCCATTTTTATCAAATCTCAATAAAAAAAAGCATTGAAAGATATTTGATTATAACACCAGTTCTTGCAGTTCAGCAGCATGTTCTTCCAAGTTCATACATACTAGGCCTATGTGTTTCATCAAAGAATCAAGAGCTATGCTGCAGCAGCAATTATTTCAGTTAAAATTTCAAGGAGTGGGTTGTATTCTGTCATGGTCTCCAGATTATGTTAGAATACAACTTCATTTTCTCAAAACTGTAATTGTGCACTTAGTTCAGTAAGCTGATAATCAAGTGTGTTTAGTTTGCATTTAGTCCAAGCTTTTGGTGGTTTTAATAATTTTCACTGTGTCAATTGCTTAACAGTGGAGGTTTGAAATTTGAGAAAATGTGGACCGGTTTAAGAGAAGTAAGTAATCAATGAGATCAATTTTATTTTATTCCATAGACACTTAAGCCAGGGGCTACTTGTCCCATTTGGTAATGTTTCGTATAAAAGAGCAATCACACTGCTATCATGCCTGGATGTTAATTGTGGCCATTTTAATGTTAGTTTGGCTGGTATTGAAATGTTCATATGAATATAGCTTCTACCAGAGTTAAATCACCCCTGCTCTGCTCTCCTGAGGCTCTCAATATACTGCCTATGAACTCATTTTTTGAGCTACTGAACTACTCATAGATGTCACTAAACTATTAATTATAAGAAGTTTGATCATCATATTGCTCTGTGCTTGCACTCTTTCCATAGTCTATTTATGTTTTATTGCACTTTTTGCAATGAAACTTATGTTGACAAAAGCATAGAGATTATATAAATTATACTGCTTAGAAAGTCGGGATATTAATGGAACTGTACAAATTTTCTTATTTTAACCATCGAAGATGTTCATCACCATTTCAACTAATTTTCATATTGTTATGGATACTAAATATAATTGAAATAGATTTCAAAGATAGTTCAGCCAGACTGGTCAGGCCATTTGAAAACCCAAATTTATGGAAATTTCAGATGTGGTCTTAGCCTATGGGGCTACTCCATAGAAATAAGACTACAGTATTAAGCAAAGAAGTGATAACCATTCTGTACTGGTTGCTTTTATCATTCCCATCTTCCTGCTTGCTTATTTCAATAAAAACACTCCTTTTCTTATGCTCCCCTGCCTCAGTTGACACATTTAGACAAGCAACTTGGAATTACAAGGATTCCAGTGACGTACATTTATTAATTTGAGGGGTATCAATGACCTGTAAATATATAATTGTAACTATGGTCGAACACAAGTTTTATCATATACTCAAGGTTTTGAAATTGTTAATTCATATTAAATATTAAATATATATGAGTTTAGTTTCATAAATAGTTGAATGACAATAAACGTTGACTTTATATATTGAAATATAAGAGTAAGCCCTCCATTTATTAGGGTGAAGCAAGTAATTGATTGGTATTTTAATTGGACAAATAAGGTATACAACCTGACAGATAAGTAAACCAACCCAAAACCAACCCAAGCATAGGAACCTCGTAAGTAATTACTAGCCTATGTATGCTTAACAATTGTCTACACTAACACTCTCTTTTTAAGTAAATAAAACACAAAAAATGGATCTTGGTAACAAGGCCTACTAAATTACCCAAGTACAAAATGTTCAAAGAATTTATGTTGGCTACGAACAAGAATGAGACTTTAGGAAGCGAATAAAACCAATGTTGTAAAGACCCTAGAGTTGAAACTGAAGAAAATCCCACAAGGATGCATTAAATGACAAGTTCACGATGCTTGTGGAGGTTGAAAACTCCAATCAGGAAGTTTGGCCAAAACTTTGAAGAGGAGGGCAATGTAACCTCAAAGAACATGGTTGAACTCAAAAATGAAAGAGGATTGGTTGCAAAGGCACAATAATGGAAAACATTGACAACTACCACATGGATTCCCTAGAAAAATAGGCGCTAATGAGGAACCAAAACGAAGGCTTCAAACATAAGAAAACACCATCAGTTTTCTAAAGAGCATTGAGGCTTGCGGACATTGAAAGCCTCAAATAGGAAATATGATTGAAACTCTAAAGAGGACTAAGTAGCTCCAAATTGGGAAATCCCATAAAAGAGCCACATAAGAACTCCAAGCAACAAATTTCAAACTCCCAAGGAAAAGAGGATTGAAGCACTCAAAGCCCCCACATAAGTGCAACTTAGGGAAGAATAAAAAAGAGATTGATTATCTAGAATGAGTCTCAACACAGTCTTGATTAGATATTGATGTATAATTGAGAAAAACAACATAAAATGAGTGTCCTTATGGATGCCAATCTATCTTGTTGGAGTGCATGGGTAGCTCACCACTACAATTGTTAAGTCAAAATATGAATCAATGCTCTATGCAAGGCTCACTCTAAAGAAAAAATGATCTAAAAAAAATGGTGAATCATAAAGAATCGTTTGAGGAAGCATTACACACCATCCCCTCCACAATGCAACACTAGGTGGATGTAGATGATGTGAGTGGATGCCCAAGATGATGGAGAAAGACAAAGATACAAGTTGAAGGCGACAACAATGTTGAGCAACCTAAGCAAGAAATGTTCTAAAGTAGCTAGCTTCTAGACCTAGAAGATGAGGTTGTGCATGATCATGGAGACAAACGCTTGGTGAGGCTCTAAGAATATATGCACAACTTGCACAAAATCCACTACTTTGACAACATGCCCAAGGGTATATAAAGAAATGCACTAAAAATAAGCCATTAAGGACAATTACCCTCAATATGGGTCCTAGCAAACAAAGCCATGATAGGTACCCATGTACAAGTGAGGAATCAACACATTTATTTTGTGATAAAAAATAAAAATAAATGAACATCAAAGATGTATGAAGTCCTAGAACGTGATTAATAAACAACCTCCAAAAATATTACAAGCCAAAAGAAAAGAAGAGTGAATCAATGAAAAAGTCACATATCAACAAAGGACTCCAATGATTGTGTTTCAAGTAGCAAGTGGTGTTAGCATAAAAAGATAAACAAAGTGTTTCATAAAAGAGAAGCAACCACTACAATGGTTATCAACAAAACGTCTTAGACAATATGTGTCAATCCATGACAAAAACAAGGATATCACATAGACAAACAAGTATGATCTAAAACCACTTATTGAAAAAAAAAGTGGAATGATTTTTGTAAAGACCATTTTTTTTCTTGTTGCATTCACATCGACCACAAACTTAGCTCTTTTGTGTAGAGGCCATCAGAGGTCTATGGAGGAATAATATCTGTAATCGATCGAGAGCCAATCAATTATGCAATGAGCAATCCCAAAAGTGCCTCCAGAAGATTGAATCTCTCGTTCAACAAAAACAGTCGAGTCTCGAAGCCACAAAAACATGTAGACCAAGTACAAAGGGCCAAAGATCCTTGTGCGCTTGAGTGTGTTATTGTTGAATCAAGTGGAACAAAAATGTGTAGGCTATGGTCCAATAGTGAAGTCACATACATGAAGATGTAATCTAAAGGTTGTTCACTGTATAAAGGAAAACAAGTCACTATTTATTTTTTTAATTATCATGAAAGACTGAAGGTTGTTGGTATGAGGACATGTACAAAGTGGGAGGCACATATCAAGGGTCCATGCTCAAACATATTGCATGACACTTTCTTTGTATGAACCAATGAGTACGTGGGGCAAACCTTATTGTGACAAAATAGGGTATGTTCACATAAGTCGAATATATTAAGGATAAGGTTTACACACGCAAATCAAAGATTAATACACTTGTGTATACATGTGTAAAACCCTCAAAGATGGAAAAATTCCGTAGTCCCAACCAACATGGCCACACACCTAGATCAAAGATCAGTATGTCAACATATACATGGTTAAAACCCTAGAAGATGGAAACATTCCACGTACCAAACCAACATGGCCATTTGAGGCAAAATATTAATGCAAGAAAGAAATATAAGAACATCTCTCGCAACCAATCATTGAAAAATGACCCTCCATGCTCTTTAAATAAAGATCATTGACCAATGGGGTGGTAAGCCATGGATTAAGTGCCATTAATATTGAGTAGGTGTTGGAATTTTCAAATCACTCATGATGGGTAGGACATGATTGTGATAGTTGGATTAGCGAATTATGAAAACACGCTAAAATCCCACTTTAATCTAATATTACATTAAACCAAGTTGACCCTATCTAAGTCCTAATTTTTAATTATCCTAACATTTCCCCTTAAGAACAACTTGAGATGGGATTGTTGGTTTTACAAAGTGACAAAAGGAGAATCAAGGAGGAATTTAAGCCTATACCCCCTAAATGATAACCTTGATCCAAGTTTTAGGAATTCATGGTTGGGAGGGACTTCGTGAAAATGTTAGCAACTTGATCATTTATTTGGCAGTAGAGTACTTCAAGGACACGATATTGAAGAAGCTTCTTGATGAAGTGCATGTGTATCTCAATGTGTTTGTTGTGAAAATGTTGAACTAGATATTTGGCAAGTTGAATGGCACTCTGATTGTTGTAGAGAGTGTGGTTGGATATTGCTGATGGAATCCAAACTCTAAACGGACTTGACAAAGTGACATGACTTATTGACTTGAAATCATTCTTGCTTGATACTTGGGTTTTTGGCTAAGGAAAGAGCAAGGAAACTTTTCTTCTTACAAGATCAAGTGATGGACCCAAAATCAAGGTTGAAAACATATCCTACAATAGACTTTTGATCATTAGTGTCACCTGCCCAATTGGAACTATAAAACCAACTAATTGGGAAGTGGCCCCTGAACTGTACTATATGTCAACCGAATTGCACCTTGGATATAGCGAAGTATCCATTTTATAGCTTCTCAACGGATTTCATGAGGTTCTTGTATGTACTGAGCAATAAGGCCAGTTGCAAAGGAGATGTCAAGGCAAGTGTGGATTAAATACAAAAGGCTTCCAACTAATTGATGTACAAAGTCGCATCCACTCTGGGTGAGGTGTAGGAGGCATATATTTTTTTTGCAGACTAAAAGGGAGATGGGGTTGGTTTACAGTCATCCATGTTAAAGTAGAAAATAAGGTCACACGTGTACTTAAGTTAGGAAAGAGAAATTCCTTCTCGGTTTGCAAAACTGAGAGGCCAAGAAAATAGTGCAAGCGCAATACATTTTTCATTTCAAAGGTCTTCTTAAGGTTGTTTTTCACATGGATGATAAGTTTGGGATCACTACTAATGAGTATAAGGTCATCACCATAAAGTACACTGGTATGAGAATATTATCACTTACTAGCTTAGTATAGATGATAGTGTCAGAGTGGCATCTATAGAGGCCAAATTCAAGAAGGAACCAACCCATTTTTCCATACCAAGACTAAGGGGTTTACTTCAGGCCATAGAGATATTTCTTAAGGTAATAGATAAGGCTAGAGTCACTCTGAATAAATCCATTAGTTTGTTCCATATAAATTTATTCTTGCAAATTGCCATGCAAGAAGGTAGATTTGGCATTCATTTGATGGACTCATCCATATGAAGTTGCAAATGCAAGAGCAAGGTTGATGGAATTAATTTTGGAAACATGGACAAAGGTTTCATCAAAGTCAATACCTTTTATCTGTGAAAATATTTTCACAATTAATTAGGACTTATGCCTATAAACACTACCACATGTGGTGTACTTATTCATGTAAACCCATTTGCATCTAACAAGTTTTATTCCTTTTGTAAGAGGGACCAACTGCCAAGTTTCATTTTCCATTAATGAACGAAATTCTCCATCCATCATTGTATCCCATGATGGATGGCCAAAAGATACTGTAAATATTTTTGGATCGAAATTTTTTGGAACTTGAGCCAAAAGTGAATAGGCCCACTGGAACTGTGAATGTGTTCAACACTGATAAGAAGAATCATTGACTCAGTCACTAATTGCTTCCCTTGTTTTGTGGACCCATCGAGAAATCTTAAAAGATGGTACATGTTCAAGTTCAATAGACTCATTTAGAGGATGAGGTTGAGTCGGTTGAGCATTTTGTTTATCCTCAATATTTGAAGAACTAGAAGAGTGATTAATAATAGAAGCAAGGGGATTAGAAGAATTAGTAGAGGGCGCATGCACCAAGGATGGCTCACAGGAAAAAGATGGAACAAATGTCAAATCAGGCACATAGGCCAAGATACCTTCATTAAACTCAACATCTCTCCTATTAATGACTTCCATTATATTAGGTACAAGAAGTATATAACCTTCTACATCATCTGAATAACCAATACAAATGCACTTCTCATGTCTAGGTTGTAAGGATTTTCTTTTCTCATATTGAATGTGTTCCCATGCTTCACTTCCAAACACACAAAAGTGGATTACGTATACTTTTATGTTACTTTCATGCTTATTTGGGTGTTATATTTTTTAAAGACTTTGTGGGAGTTCGATCAACTATGTAATTTGAACAAATAATGGCTTCCACTAAAAAAGGAAGACTTAATCCATTAAATTGGATCATGCAAGTTGACATTTCTTCTAATGTGAGGTTCTTTCTCTCAACAACACCATTTTTTTATGGTGTGTAGGGAACACTATGTTGTAACTCGATTCTTGGTGTAA
Organism: Pseudotsuga menziesii; assembly: GCA_001517045.1. Taxonomy (NCBI): domain Eukaryota; kingdom Viridiplantae; phylum Streptophyta; class Pinopsida; order Pinales; family Pinaceae; genus Pseudotsuga; species Pseudotsuga menziesii. Next base: position 5,417 of record LPNX010333894.1, on the reverse strand, counting down.
CACAGTAAGTTGTAATTTTTTTTTTAACATATCCACCGTTATCATACATTCTTAACATCTAAAATTGATAACTAGATTATTTTTACATATTTTTTGCAATGAGTGGTAGTTAAGGTGTCCAAACTACTCATGCCAAAGTCTAGCACTCATGTCATTGATACAAGCAATAAACACTGAAGGAAGAGAAGATGAACCAAAATGTTCATATTTGTACAACTTAGTAATATCATCCATTGTTTTGGATTCTACAATATGTTAATGATCCTTTAAGTTCTTTATTACAATTTGGTGAGGAAAAAAATCAATGGTTTGGTCTTCAGTAGAATAAGTAATTTGATAGACATATATAAGGTTGCAGAAGAGATTAGGAGCACATAGTACACCATTAAAGTGACCATCATTTACCCGAATTGTTCATGATCCTACAACACCTAGAGATGTATCATCACCAAAAAATATTTGTTTGGTATTACATTGATTAAGAGTAGAAAAATTGACTTGATCCTTATCCATATGGTAAGAAGCTCTTGAATCAAGAATCCATTCATTGCAAGATCTAGTTGAGGCATTCTAGTATAAGCTTGAAGTATAAAGAGTATGTCCTTTAGAGGAATGGGAGAAGGAGTTATCCAAATGGAGGTTGTTATTCTTCATTGTTTCTTTTAGTTCTTCCATCCTCTTGAAGCAATGTGATTTTAGATGTCCTTCTCATCCACAAAAATCACAATGTTTGTCATACTTTTTCCCTTTTGGCTTAGCTCCTTTAAGCATCAGGAGAAAAACAAGGTCAAGGAGGTTTGGAACCCTTTTTTGTTTATTTTTGTGAGGTCATTACTTCTTTGAATGCTTGGGACCTTTATTTTGTTGTGCCACTAAATCTTTGTTAGAGGTACTTGTAGTTCTAATCAATTTAGGATGCACGAACTTATCTTGCTATCTGCTAAGAAAATCATAAGAATATTCAAGTGAGGGAATTTTGTAAGTAGCGCCTTTAGAAATGAGGGCTTCTCTTGTGGAGTGAGTAGATACAAACATTGGATAAGGATATCCAAGCTTAGCAAGTGTTAGTGTGCTACCCTAACCCTTCTTACTTTAGGATACATATGAGTTATTCTAGTAATGTATGCCATGTCATCTCCTTTGAATAAGGTCAAGTAGATAGTAGTGGACAATTAATCAATGTAAAAAGGGCCTCTATATTAATTAAGGCCCACTAGGTAGCTAGTACTCATTAATTAAGGGACGACAAGTAATTAGGGTTTTGGCTATTATAAGCCTATTTAAAAGGCTAGGAGGCATTGGATTGTTTTGTCGAGTATTATTGTTTTTGGAGCTTGGAATAAGTGAAAGGTCTTCCCACCATAATAGGTAAGTGAACATTACTTTCTATTGTTTTATCATAATACAAGGTTTTATTATGTAGCATTTCTTTTCAATTGTCTTCATGTTTGATTATTTTTTGCTATAATTTTTTGCTTCTTGCATCATCAGTGCCTATATATTTGGTTTTGTTCTATGTTTAAGGGTTAAGAACACTACAAATGTTATCATATAGCACTTTAACGAGCTTGTATGCCTCCATAGTTTTTTTAGATTTTTTTTATGGCTAGAGACATTTTCATACGTCTTTATATTATAACACAAATATTTATCTTTCGAAGGGAAAAACTTCGATTAGGGAAGAATACACACTTGAAATACAAGATGTTTCACCTAGTTGGACACCCTTATAACCCATGTTGGTATCCCTTTTAGTAGTTCCAATTCAAACAACACTTATATAAAAATCTAAATTTCGTGTATCCTCAGATATATCAAAAGTTCCCTTGGTAACCTAAAACTAGCTTTAGTTAATCCAATCGACTATCTTGTTTCTACAGTGGCATTGGGTGCAACACTTAGGAAGATTGCTCTGTAGTGTTTGGATAGCTGGGTAGTATGAATAAGGGCACGATTGAGACTACTTAGTTAGTTTCCTAAGGTCGAGTACTATTGTTGGACCTTGCAGGTATATCTAAAAGTTATAGAACCTAACACTCACTTGTCCTTAGGACCCCGTAAAACTTATCCTCAATGACCAAACAATAAAATTCCTACATCTTTGCATCCAAAAGAATTTTTGTAATTTTGTAAGTGCAATAATATTCAAAAGGGAGTAATTATCTCACTACAACAAAACATGCAATTAGTGCCTAAGTTGGTGTCCTTTTTAAGTGTAATTCTTTTTTCCAAATGAGTTGGAAAATTTAGGAGGAAACCTATTGCGAAATTGTGTAACACCCTGGTTTTGACCTCGTTTGCATGATGCATATATATTGTAATTAATCGTGGTGAGGAGCTAAAGGAAAAATCCTCACCATCGATTTGGTTGTGTATGTTTTGGCAATGGGGATAGTTGCCGATGGTATATCGTGCTATCTAGCACATTATAGTTTGGCATCATGTAAATACGCACATCAATTAAAATAAACCTACAGCCAGCTACGACGGTGCAACGTTAAAAATGAAAAGGGCATGATTCCAAAGGATAAGGGTGGGGGGATGTCAAACCTTGGTCTATGGGGGGGAAATCCATGTGTTACCACCTTGTTTGATTTTCCATCTTCCCTTGTCTCATCCAACCACTCTAATGTCTTGTGGAGTAGTTGAGGCAGTTATGGCTGGGAGTGGAGTGTGGCAGGACTGTCAGTCCTTGCCCACGCGCACACTCCACCAGCGAGTTGACCTCACGCTGGAAAGCAAACTCCACCGCCATCCTCTCCATGACTCCATTCTTTCCCTGGTCGGTTCACTCTCATGTAGGGACACGCAGGAGGAGGCTGGTTCATCTTCCTCACACAGAGCTGAGTAAGAAGGGGGTGCGATTTCTTGCTTGGTTGTTGGTTGCTTCCCCTCTCTCATGTTGTTTGTCTATCTATGGTGGTATTCCTTCCATTCACGTAGAGAACTGGTTTTCCTTTGGAATTATTGAGCTGTGTATTGTTTTCCATCCTTCGTGGTGTATCGTGAGCTGTAGACTGTTGTGTTTTCTTCCATGTTTTTCCTGGGCTGTGTCTTTTTCCTTTGCGCACAGGCTGAGAGTCTATTCTTTTCCCCTTTTCTACCTGTGTAAGTTCTCCAGCCATTACATTAGGGAACTGTGTGTGCTGTGGGCTCGTGGATGTTGGTTGGCTGTTGATTGCTACATCTCGTTAGCTAAGCTTTCCTCTGTCCACGCTGGGAGTTTGGATTCTCCTCTATTTTGGGACTGTGTAAGGTTGCCATAGTTTCCATTGTGAGCTTGTGGCTGTTGATGTACCCTGGTTTTGGGTTGCTGTTGAATTGTTTTAGCCACGCTAGGGCCAAGAACAACCCTGTGTTGTCTTGTGGACTTGAACTGTGTTTCACCTTTTGTTTGGGATTGTTACTCGGTTGTCTTTGCCTTCTTCACAGAGCTGTGAATGGGTTGTTTTGCTGTGGTATGCAATGGTTGGTCTTCGGACTGTTGTGAGTGGGATTAGAGGCTAGGTATGCATGAGAAGACTAGTGTTGAGGCCACTAGCTTAGCATTTAGCCTTTCCTAGCTCCTTGATGGCCTGATAAACCCTACTGTGTGGGCTTGCTGATTGGTAAACCTTGGCTATGTGTAATCCTGCATTGACCCTTATTCCTTGAGGAATCATGCCAACTCGGGGGTGGCAGTGTTGTTGAGAGATTGATGAGCACGCTGGCCTATGGTTGGGTGCAACCTTGCAGCGACGTAGCTGGTTGCGGGGCGAGTTCTTCATCAAAAGATAAGTACTCCTGATTGTTTCATCTCTGCAATTATATCTACTATTTCATGAATTATGATGAACATGTTGAATGTTGAAATGTTATGTTTGCTTCCGCTGAATGCTGAGTAACTATGCATCTTTGTATGATGGATTATGCGTCTTGGTATTTATTATGTTTAAGATTTAATTTCAGCATTGATGTCTGTTCATGTTCATGGGGTTGTTTGCCCGTATGATTGGTGTTAGTAGTGTCCTCTTCACTGGTCGAAGGGTCGGGGACGTGACAAATTGCAATTTTTTAATGAACCTAAATTAGTACTATGTTTAGTGTCGGGTTAATTAGCACAAGAATCTGTGCCAGGTTTAGCACCAGGATTAGAGCATAAGTTAGCGTCTACTATCTTTAAATTAAATTTATGGAAATAGAAACGGAAAATGGTCAAAATTGGAAAAAATGAAAAAATGGTAAGGAAATGCTGGGATTTGAAACCAGATCACTTACCAAGAGGAAATACCTCTACTTGAGTTACATTCCCACAAAAAACTGAAATTAAAAGTGTAAATCTAAAGTGAAACTAAACTAACCTCGTGCAAATTAGAAGTTATGAAAACATAAATGGAAAATGGTAAAAAATGAAAATAGAAATGGAAAATGTTAAGGGAATGTTTGGATTTGAACCCATATTACTTGCTAAATGGAAAGAACTCTACTTGAGCTACCTTCCCATATAAATATACCTTTAAAATTGAAGATTGAAACTAACCTAACCTATGCATGCAAACAAGTGACAACCACTTATACTATGAAACGAGAACTCGACATAGTTCTCATTTTTATGTCTCATAATTTTAGTAGCTATTTTCACCTCCGTTAAAAATAGGTTGATACCAGTATCACAGATTTTCATTTTAAGGCAATTTTTGGGCCTTTGAATCATCTTTGTCGTAAAATATTATTAATTTCTATTTTCAAGTGTGTTTTTTACAAATTTAACAAAATAACATATATTTAGAAGCAAGGTATATTGAAAAACATATACATTTTGCAATTTTTTCCTTAAAATAAGGCATTTTATAGACAAAAGAAGACTTTTTTATTGACAAAATTGTAAGAAATTACATAAAATAATGACATTTAAAACCAATTCCATGAGTTTTCACATTTTTTTGTATAAAAATGATACGATTTCATACTATTTTCCAAAAATTTATGATTCACATAAATTCAAGTAAAACTATACCATATATTTGTAAATAACATATTGAAAACAATATATATAGAAATTTTATTTCTAAAATAAAGTTTGAAATTCAAAACAATACTGATATATCTTATCAAAAAGTTGTCAAATTTAACATTTTCTTCAAGACATGAAATTAATCAACAATATCATGCAGGTCAAAATCTTCATCGAAATTGGAATTATCATAAGATTGTCTTTCCTCAGGGACATTAATGTCCTCTTCCATTGGGTCTTCTATGTCTGCAAGATTTCCAAAGTGCTCATTTCCAAACATCCCTCCTAATATAGAAAATATAAAACCCCCTCCACCCCCCTGACCGCTCCCCTAACATTACATTAATTTGTTTTGTTTAAATTAAACCCCCCTCCAACCACCTAAACCCGCCCGAACATTACATTAAAAAAAATTAAACACCCC
>LPNX010333885.1:21918-67930 GCA_001517045.1 Pseudotsuga menziesii | reverse complement strand
CACTTACCCTTTGAAACAAAAGACTTCCTCGGGTTGACAATGAATATCGTAAGCTCTGTGTGTTGATAATAACTTATCTGCATTTAGGGTGCTCGACAATATGGGTCATTCATCCATTTAATCCCAAAGGGGATATTGACAGTGACGAAAATTTGTTGGAGGGTTTCCTAAAGGAAACTTGCGAACAGGTACTAGTCGTTCCATGGTGTCCACAGCTAGAAGTTCTTTCTCATGCATCCATGGGTGTATTTATGACGCATTGTGGATGGAATTTGACTCCGGAAAGTCTCAGTTTGGGACTTCCCATGTTGGCGGTGCCTCAATTGTAACACACCGAGAACAAAAAAATTATTATTTTTTATTTATTTCAGAAAACATTATGTTAAATTTATTTTAAATTTTTATGACCAAGTTGCTTAAGGATGACTGTAGTTGAAAAACTATTTATTTTAATAATTAAATACAAGAGACACCTATCCAAGGGAGACTATTGAATGAGTGTTCACTGACTAAAACGTCGGGCGTGCAAGGAATTTGATGAGGGGATAGCTAAAGTGGAATTGTTCAGTTAAGTCTACTAGTGAGTGCTAAGAGGTAGAAAGTTGTTGTGTGAGCTACTATTCAGTGATATTCGTCCTAGTGGTTCAGTGAACAGGCTCGGGGGTCCTAAGCAAGTAATTTTTTTTGCTTGAGGAGAAGGTTGGGTGGAACATTCTTCTTTGGGTGTTTGTCCACTTTTGCAAAATTATCTAGGTTCTAATTGTTGTTATGTACTTGTGATTTAATTCTATGGTTCTATTCTTAATTATATGAATGCTATGTAGCTGCATGGTTTAGTAACAATTTGTGGTTATTATATATGATCTATATTTTCTATTTGTAAGTAATTATTTATTATTTTAAGAGAAAATATGCACCTAGTAGTCAAAATGAAGGTTTAAGGTGTACTAATCTAAGTATTCATGTTAGACTAGTTTTAGCTAAATGATGTTTCTATTTCCTTCTCTTGATATATAAATCGCAGTGCTCTATCTCAATTATCTTAAGCCACTGCTTCACTGGAAAATTTATAAAAACCTATTACATAGGTTACTACAAATATATGGGATTATGCACAATCATGGACTCCTTTAAAGACACTTTAGATGCCACATAATACTAAAAAAACCTAGAACCTCTGACTTTAGGTGACAATTAGGGGTACTTCCCTAACGTATTTGAAGATGAAGTAAAAAGACAAAAGACAAGTAATTGAATCAGCTTTCATAATATATAACATTTATGTAGAAAAACTGTGTGTAACTGATTATAAAATTAGTTTTCGTTAAACTGGGTTTTCAAATTTTTAGCACATCATAACATATATGTTTGTGCGGGTGCAACAATATATGATGTAAATGATGTCAATTTTGGATAAAATCTTGCAGACATATAAAAAACATATGGGCCTAGTGAAACACTATTTATTCATAATTTTTCATGAATTTTTATTATTATTATTAATTATTGAAGTTAGAAAATTTTGAAATGAAAATGTTTTGTGTAGGTGCAACACTTTAGGGGCAAAAATTAATGAAAGTCTTGCTTTCTACATATAAGATTGTAGATCTCTCTCTCTTCTAGTGAACCATATAGTTTTCTTTGGAAATGGTGAAGGAAATCAAAAGTTATATAAAAAACATTCGATGTATCTATTTTCAAAAACTGATGTGTGTCATTTAGAAAAATACTAATAAATAAATAAAACATACATTTTAAGGAAAAAATTACATATTCAGAATCGTAAGATAGTACTCTACAATATTCTAAATTTTCATAAAAAAATATTGTGTTTTTCATAGAAAAGCATGCCATCAAAACTGAGCATATTGATAGAGTTCTAAAAGACAGAAAATAGCCCTCGTTTATTTTCCTAGCCAATAGGTTCAGTAGTCCGAAGCTATTTTCGAACATAATGCCAAGCCTTTTTTTCACCGAGTTTTTAAATTTTAAAAACATGCATATGCATTATAGCACATATGCATTTTAGCATTATTCATATCGCATATGCAATTCATATCACATATGTTCTATAACGCATATGAATTTTAGCGTTAGTATCTTGGTATGAGAGTAAAAAAGAGTCTACCAAGTTAGTGGATAGGATTTTGGAGAAACCCCATCTAAAAACAAAATTTCATGGTAATTATTGGCCCCTCCAAAGCGGTTTAGTGTGGCAAAAGGAAGACACTTAGCCTAAAATTTGTGAACGGTTATGGATAATGAGGTTAGATTATTAGAGGTTCAAGGCGCTTTTCCATGGATCTTGTTCATGGTACTTAAGACATAGAAGCTGCTTTTAGACTTAATGATTAAGTTTTATTTCCTAACCTTTCTCTATGGCTCAAAACTCATATCTAGCTCTAAAATATTCATAATGGTACCAACACATCCACTATGAGAATAAGGATTGTGAGATCATATATGTTGTTTTGAAGCATTATTTTTGTCTGTGGACAAAAAAAAGCATCTTTTAGGGCCTAAGGCCAAGGTGTCATCTCTCGACTATCTTAAGGCTCCACGATGTATACATTGTGCTCAAGAACTCATAATCATACTAATATACCCACTTGGAGGCCAAATATCTTCTTAAGATGTGATTTTTTTCGTTCAAAGCATCATTCTTGTGGCAATATTTGTATAACATTCATTTACGGCCTACAGTTTAGGGTTTCTCCCATAACTATGTCTGGGAACTTGATATCCATATGTAGTGTTCAAAACATCCTATTATTTCTAATTACCCCACATGGAGGCTATGGATATGCTCATGAGTTCATGTATGGTGGACCAAATTTCATTCTTAAAACTATATTATAAGAAATTTTCTTTATGGTACAAGGCCTAGGTTTCCTACCTTAACAGTGTCCAAAACCTTCTAACGACATCCATTTCCATCGAAGGAAAGAGTAACTTCAAGAGGTCATTGTTGGTCATTTGAGGTGTTTCTCATGGTCATGAATTCCTAGAAGAGTTTTTTAGATTCCGATCTCAATGTTTACCCCCTCAACAATGTCGAAGGCCACATGACCCATACCTAGGACTTGTAAGTTGTGAGGTGATTCTAGGTATCATTTTAGGCCTTGGATGGATATAATATTCCTTTATTGACTAAGGCTTGGGTTTACTCCGTCAACCATGTGTAAGGCCTTGAGAACCATGTCTACTATTTAAAACCTCTCTATGGCATGATTATCCCTAGTTTTGGGGTAGGGATACCATCAATAGGTCCTCAGTGGTAGTTTGAAGTGTCCTTATTGATTTTCAATGACTAAGGGATTAATTTAGGGACCAAGGCTTGGGTTTCCTCCCATTTCCATGTATATGGCCCAGAGACCCATAACTAGTGTAAAAAAAATCCCAATTTCTCGCATATCCCTAATCTAAGGCCAAAGACCCCCTAGAGAGGTGATGTGTGGTGGCTTGATACATTATTATTTCCTTTTGATCCCTAGAATATTCCATTAGTGTCTACGACCTGGGTTTCCTGAATGCTCAACCATGTCAAGGGTCTCTAAACCCATCCTTAGTGATTAAAACAACCTAATGGTGTCAATGCCCACACACAAAGCTAAGAATGGCCTCAAGAAGTAACACATGGTGGTTTAAGGTGTTTATGGTGATATTATATGCCTAGAAGCTTCATTTAGGGCCTAAAGTAGAGGTTTCATCCCTTGACAATGTATAATACCCCAGGGCCCTCCCTCCCACCAGTCCCTTCCCTTTATATTTTTCCTCCCTCCAGTCCCCCCTCATATCTATCCCCTACACATTCCTCCCTTCCCCTTATATTTATCCTCCATTCATGCCCCCCATATATGTCCCCTACCCATCCCTCCCTCCCATGATTCCCTCTACACCTTCCTCTCCCATGTTTGACTCACCCCCTCTTAACCAATGTAATGTTGGGCCATGAGCCACCCCATAGACCATTTGGATGGAATATTGGTTGTCTAAATGGTATTATAATGGGATAAGGGTTCCATTATAGGGTTTTGGATGGGACAGATGGGTCTCTATACATTGAGTATAGTCATGGAAGAGAAGACATTGAGTCCCTAAATCAACACACATGCCTTATATATGGAATTTTTGGCCTTTAGTGGGATATAGATGTCATTATTAGGTTTTATGCACTAAGGATGGGTCACAGGCTCTTAACCATGGTAATGGGACAAAAGTATAACAAAAAAAAGTCTTAAAACCACTACACATTCCCTTTCAAGGGGAAATTTAGCCTTAATATGGGATATATGTGCCATTAGACTATTTTATGAATTGAGGATTGTTCTCGAGGCGTTGACCATGGTCATATAGGAACCATTATGAATATTTCAATACAAGAGATACTTTTGAAGACTCTACCATGGTCCAAGGATAAATCCAATCTTCTACGGATTAAAGGATGTTTTTATGGTTCATGGACAAATCACAAGGTCCCAGACTAGGACAAGCCCTATAAATGGAATCTAAATGGGATAATGGTGTAATTATAAGGTTTGGGAATTCAAGCAATGTCATGGAATAAAATAAAGGGTCTTAGGACCTAAATGAAGCTTTTATGGCTCATGAGCTATAAATGAGTCCTTTAATTACCACACATTCCTTCTAGATGGGATATTTAGCCTCTAGGTTGGGTATGGGTTCCATTATGAGCTTATGTGCATTGAGGATTATTACACTGAAATCCCATTACCATCATGTTATGAGATAGGTATTCCCTTGTCTACTTCAATCCCTCATAGTTTTCCCTAGAGAAATGACAGGAAAAAAAATCCCCTTACAGTTTTTCCTTGTTTTGAGCTGGTAACGCTCTTTTCCCATTAACAAAAAGTGTTACCCTAGAAGCAAGGAGATGGTAACGCTTTTGATACATGAGAAAAGAGTAGTGCCACTACTTCTAACCTTATTGCAAGATTAATTACCTCCTTAACACCTCCAATTTGCTTCATTGGTGGAGCAGTGCTGGAGTTTTCAAGGGAAAAAGAGAAGCTTCGAGAGGCTTCTAAAAGCTTACTTCCATGGAGCCTCATCCATATGGTTTAGGAGCCACCTGGAGCTCGAGATACTCCCTTTTGGATCTTATCTCCACCTCACCCATGAGATCCTCAACCATACCTATCCTCCCATTCCTTTAAATACTAGCTCATACCCCATGAGAGAGAGGAAGAATTGTGTTGCATACCCAAACTCTGTCAAAATAATTCTTGAGCTATTGGAGGTAAGGTGAAGTTAGAGGCAAGAATTCCATTGGAAGGAAATCTCAACACCAAGGCATAAATGTTGTAGTCTCTCCAATCATTTCTAATAAATATGTCATTTCTTTCCCATATTTACTATTTCATATGTATGTATTGCTTGATTCCTTGGTCACGAGCAAAGATCTAGTTGATTATATTGTATGCTATCATATTTTTCTTGTTGTTTTCCATGTTTTACAGGTTCTTCTGCGAGGATAGAGAGGAAAACCTTTGAGAGAAGTATCATGGAATTTCATTCAAGTGATTTACCAAATCTAGGGAATGTTTAACATTTGGTGTTTGTGTTTTGTTCTAGATTTGAACCATTCAGACTAGGGAAACAGATTTTGTCCGCACAAGGTGCGTATTCCCATGGATCCAACCTCTAGACATCATAGTGGAGTTAATCTGCTAGCTTTCATGGAAAGGGGGAAACTTACCAAGCTCTGGATATCATGTTGGGTAAGAGTAGGTTTGTGAGCATAGTTCTTTTTCTTTGTTAATCTTGTTAAAAAATGAATTACATGTCTGTGAGCATAGTTCATTTTACTAGTGTTAAGATCATTAAAAAATTAATCAGATGTCTATAAGCATAGTTCTTTTTCTGTGTCAAGCTCATTAAAAAATGAAACAGGTTTGTGAGCTTAGTATTTTTTCTCTATTTGAAGCTCGTTAAAAAATCAAACAGAGGCCTGTGAGCACAGTTCCCATTCTGTGTTAAGCTCATTAAAAAATGAAACAGATGCTTGTGAGCATAGTTCTTTTTCAGTGTCAAGCTCGTTAAAAAATGATATGGGTTGGTGAGCATAGTTCCTTTTCTCTGTGTCAAGCTCATTAAAAAATAAAATAGATGTTGTTGGGCTCATAAATGGCCCCTTTTTGACCATCTTTATCCACCTCTTTTTTCCTCATCCTACCCTATTATGCATGCTAAACAAATGTTTTTCCCTCACTCTGCCCCTTAAGTCAAAAATGTATGGTTAATCATTGTATGATTTTATTAATGCTTAGGATTGTGGTAATCAAGGCTCTATATCTTAATATATGATGGTTTATAAAGGTATTTCGAGATATAGAGAATGCAGGTGTAGTGGGCTGAACATGCTAAGGGAAGGATGGACATTTGTTGCTAAAGCTGATCGCCATCCATCCCACCATTGCCCAAAGAACGAAGCCCCAGTGTTTCATTCCATGCAAGCTGTACAAGGGTAGCTGCAATAGATTGCATCAGATTTGGAGGCCCAAGTGAGCCACTGCTCAAAAGTAGTTTTGATCTGTGGGATACCTACTCAATCAATTAGGATCATTATTTTTGGGTCAATTAACAGCTTCCCTATATTTTCTACTCTCATACTTCCAGGGCTGTAACAGTTATTGTAATTGAGGTAGCGTGAATATCAGAGATCTTCATGGATGCCCAATAATAGGGACAGGACGTTATGATTGAAATTGTATAAATATGGGGAGCTATTCTGAGCTAGGGGTTGAACCATGAACCAAATTATTGTATTATTTTTGACTGAGGTTGTGTGATTTATATACCCTTTTTAATACAAGGAGTTACTTCAGATCTCAATGTTTTAATGTGCGTTACTTCTAGCATCTCTCTGTGAAGGATAGGCTCGCCTTCCCACGAGGATTGTTGAGTTAAATTAATAAATTATAATTATTTTGTCGTGTGATTTTGTGATAATTTAATTTTCTCATAGTAAGCTGCAACAATTGTTGATTTACAGTGTGTTATTAATTGCATCTCTTGAAAAGCTGCAATGGTATGGTGTGACAGTCGACTGTATAGATAATTGTTCTTTATGCAACTATGTGGTAGCTGTAACAGCCTTGTTCATCCCTAGATCTTTCAATTGTTGTTTCTATAGATTCTCACAATTTGTCCATTTGCTTTTTTAATTATAGATTTTCATTCATGTACTTTGAAATTCTAGAATAGCTGAATTCAATTCATGTTTCTAGACTTCTAGAATAATTAGATCAATATAGTTGGGTGAATCATTACATGGTTTGGTAAACAAGAATTCATTTTCTGCAAAAGTAATCTAGATGTGATTTCTTGAATCTTTCAATTCTAGATCAAAACAGTAAAAGGTACTTATGATTGTATCATTTTAGAGAGTAAACTAGATTAAGTGGATCCTTGGGATGAGTGTATCTAAGCAGAAAATAGGATTGTTTACTTACAGCAACTAAGTGTTTAAGCACATATAGTGCATGTTATCCTTGAAATAAAAGACTTCCCTGAGTTGACAAAAAATATTGAACACTCTATATGTTAGCTGTAATTAACTTGCATATCGGGTGCCCAACATTTTGGCGTTGTTGCCGGGGAAGATAAGTATTAAACACTATAATAGTTGCATCCTGTAATTATTTATATTCAGTCTTATTCAGTTTTTTGTTGGAATGATTTGGGTTGCATGAATACAAGAAGGGTAAAGCATGACCATCTTACAAATCCCAGAACCCCACAAAACACTAACATTGCAGGTGGTCGAGGTCGTGGGAGAGGTCCAGAATTGGGGTGAAGAACATTCATTGACGATCTGGTTGATAGTACCAATTCTTCTACCAGGGCTTGCTATCAGGAAACACCTATCAGAAGAAGCCCTACCAATCTTGGAGTGCTAGCATTAGGTTCTACAATGGAGAACACACGAGTAGCTGCAACACCCTTGAATATCCCTGCAAAGGAGGACAGAGTTAGTACTGTAGGATCTGCTGATTAAGATCTGATCTATCACATTAATGGGAAGGTTGTAACTAAAGAGGAGTGGAAATAGTTCCATCAGAAATTTGTTAATTAGTGGAAGAACGAAGAGGAGAAAACAAAAGAAGATATAAGTAACAGACATGAATCCAAAGAGGAAAAGGCAATGGGAGAAAATCATCATCATAAAGGTAATTCCTTGCCTGAAGAGACGGTGACTACACTTCAGTTCCTAATTCAACAACTAGAAGGGATATCCCCTATGAAAAATATGTCATCGTCGGTGTTGCCCCACTTTTATGGAAAAGCGCTACAGGATCCAGACGAATTTCTTTTTGAATTTGATATCCTCTGTCGCAGTTATGATTACACCACCAACGTGCAGAAGCTAAAACTCTTCTCTGCCACTATGAAGGACAACGCATTTCATTGGTTTATGAGCCTAAGAGGTAGAACTGTCACTAATTGGGACAGGATGAAACAGGTGTTCCTGGAGAAATATCAGGAGTATTCCAATACCAAGTACAAGAGAGAAGAACTGTTTAAAATGGTACAGAAGGATGATGAAAGTCTGGAAGACATTGTTGAGAGGCTCTTATATAATGTGCAGAGAGCTAGACAGACTAATATTGGTTAGATGTGCTCAAAATAATCATGTTTTGTGGGATTAGGGATGATTACCTAGATATGTTAAACCTATTAGGAAAGGGGGATATCTCCAGGGAGTCTTTCGAGAAAATTATGGAGCTGTGTAATAGGTACTCTAGGGGATCTTCCATGAATAACAGGAGGGACAAATGGGACAAATTAGAACGTGATGTCTTCGATAGAACTAAAAATTCATCTAATGGAGGAGCCACCTGTGTAGAGAAAGGAAATCTCCTTGAAAATTTAAAAACAGAAATGATGAGCTCTATCTCCTCGGAAATAGATGTCCTGAGGGAAAAGCAGAAACAACCAATAGAGGATCTCACACTAGGCGTGTTCTATCCTCGATGTAGAAAGAAAAACCCTTTGAAGGAGTGCCCCCTCGATAAGATAGAAGTGTGTCAGCTGTGCGAGCTGAACCATGACACAAAACAATGCCCGTCACTACCCCAAGTGAAGGCTGTTCCGTAGGAATCAACTCCAAAGGTGGAATCACCCTACTTTATTGCACCAAAGAAGCCTTGGAAGCCTTGAAATCAAGATATGAATCCATACTCGCTTTCATTTTCAAATAACATGAATAATTGGAATAATATGCAGCACATGAATACACAATTCCCTTCATCTTATTCTAATCCTCAATGGTACCCCTCTCAAACTTCAATGCAAAATTTTAACTCCTGGAACCCTTGGGTTCAGCCACCATAGCCACCACACCAACCAACTTATTAGTCCCTTGGATGGAGGAATTTCCATCCAAGGAACTAGTTTCCCCAACAGCCTCCACATCAACCGTTTTCTCAACAGTCATACCCTCTGCAATACCCTCAGCCTTATCAGCAGTCGCAACTACAATTGCAGAACAATGCTGCTCCCAATATGCCGATATGACCTCAGCTTCCTACTCAACCTAATCCTAACCCAAATAATAAAATAGTTCATCAATTTGAGACTGTTAACATGCCTGCTTACTCACTTACTCCTGTACCCTGCAACGATATTTGCTTACTATTAGGAAAGGTAGTGGAGCCTGTGATCATTGAGGGTGTTCCATCCCCTGTGCATGAAGAAGGGGTGAACCCACAACATATATCTAATGCAACACCCGTCATTGAAGATACTGAACATCCCACTAATGTGTCGACTAAAACACAAAATAATATATCTAGCGACACACAGCCTACCCAGCTGATTAGGCAACCACCGTACCCTGAAAGATTAATGCTACCAAAGGTAGTGGGACAACGTTAGCTTAACCTCTTAGGAAAGTTAAAAAAGATTTATGTTAAAATTATCCTCCTTCAACCTTTTCAAGATGTACCTATCTATGCTAGAACTGTTTGGGATCTATGCACAAGGAAACCAGGAAGGAAACCCAGGGATCCTCCCACTGTTCGTGTCATAGTGAAATTATCTGCATTAATAATGGGAAAAACCCTTTTGGCCAAATATGACGATCCCAGGAATCCCACTATCACTGTGTAGATTGGGAATACATAGATACCCAACGCACTGGTAGATTTAGGAGCAGCGATTAATGTTATGACTATTGAAATTGTAAGAAAACTTGGGCTCACTAATCTCAGGCCAACCCCCACTATTTTAGAACTGGTAGATAGATCCACTATTAATCCTAAAGGAATTTTGTATGATCTCATCATCTCAATTAATTCTTGGGAGTACCCTGCTGACTTCTTGGTTTTACAACCTAAGTCACAGCTAGGAGGACACCCACTAATCCTGGGAAGGCCTTGGTTAGCTACAGCTGATGCTTGCATCAACTGTCGATCTAGGTCTATGACCATATCAGATGGAATCGAGACAAAGAACCTCACTCTTTATCCTCCATCTTGACCGAGCTTAGAAGCTGAAACTCCCTTATGGATGGAGCCAGAGGAAGAAGAGGGCGTTCAAACATTATTAATGATAGGGAAGGATTTAACCTTTAAGGATGAAACTGAAGACAATGCTATTAATAATTTCATCAGTGAACTCACTTCTGTCAATAAGGAAATTTATCAAATTCTGAATATTACTCTAGGTGAGGAAGAACAAGAAAATATCACAGAAGAGGCATTAGTCAGTGACACTCATATAGTTCTAGTATTGAAAAATTCAAAAACTATTACTATCAAGGTAGAGTTTGGAAAAAATCTGAATATTAACCCCAGCCTCTCCTTGGATGAACAAAAGCACCTGATCAGTATCTTAAAAGAACACAAGGGGGCATTTTCCTGGGAGTACATAGACTCTGAGGGTTATTCCCTCTAACCTGTGCACCCATCATATTTATATTAAAAGTGACTCCCAGCCTATGTTCCAACCTCAACAAACAATGAACCCCAATCTTAGGGACATAGTGAAGGAAGAAATTTAGAAACTCTTGGAAGCAGGATTTATATATCCCATTTCAGATAGTGAGTGGGTGTCCCCACTCGTAATAGTACCAAAGAAAAATGGTAAATGGAGAGTCTGTTTGGACTATAGAAAGATGAACAAGGCAACACAAAAATATCATTTTCCCTTGCCTTTTATCGATCAAGTACTCGACACCTTATCAGAGAAGAATTTATTCTCCTTCCTAGATGGGTTTAGTGGGTACAATCAAATCTAGATTGCTCCTGAAGACCCAGATAAAACTACCTTCACTTGTCCCTGGGGAACGTTTGCATACAGAGTGCTTCCCTTTGGCGTGTGCAATGCACCAGCAACATTTCAAAGAGCTATGGTTGGCATATTTTCATAATTAGTTAATGATAGTATGGAAATTTTTATGGATGATTTTACTCCTTATGGCAAAGATTTTGAAGAAGCATTGAAAAATTTGGAAAAGGATTTAGCTCGCTATGAACAGACCCAACTCGATTTAAGCACAGAAAAGTTCCATATGATGATGAGTGAAGGAGTATTATTGGGCAACTTCATCTCTACTGATGGCATCCAGGTGGATCCCTCAAAAATCAAGGTAATAAAAAAATATACCTACTCCTATAACTCAAAAAGAAGTGTGAAGTTTCTTAGGACATGTTGTATATTATCGAATATTTATAGAAAACTTTTCCAAACTTGCCTCTCCTTTGCTTTCACTGTTAATGAAGGATGTGTAGCTTGTTTAGAATGAAGCATGCCAGACATCGTTTGTTAAGCTTAAGGAGAAGCTGTCCACAACTCCAATCTTAAGAGTACCCAATTGGACCCTGCCCTTTCACATTTATTTAGATGCTTCTAATACTGCCCTTGGAGCAGTTTTAGTACAGTAGGATGGTCAAGTACCTTATGCAATTTATTATATTAGTAAAAACTTAGCCCCGACTGAACTTAATTATACTGTCACCAAGAAGGAGTTCTTAGCCATTGTTTACTCCATTAACAAATTTTGACATTATATTACTGGATATCCTACATTTGTGCACACTGACCACTATGCCATCAAATATCTAATGAATAAACCTGTTACTAATGCCAGGGTGACTAGATGGATTTTATTATTACAGGAGTTTGATATTACCATTATAGAAAATCTGGAAGAGAAAATGTTGTCGCTCATTTCTTATCTCGTTTCACTAACAGTGATGATAATTTTCCTGTTGAGGACTCTTTTCTAGATGAACACTTCTTTGCAGTTTCAGCTCACTCGCCTTGGTATGCAGATGTCACTAATTACTTGGTTGCAGGAAAGCTTCCAGTACATTTGTCCAAAAGAAAAAAAAGAAAATTATTCAGCAAAGTGCCGGGTATTGTTGGGTAAATGGTCATCTCTTCTACACAGGCCCTGATCTTGAGATCAGAAGGTGTGTAAGAGAATATGAAATATTCCATATTTGAAGGCCTACCATGATGAGCCCTGTGGGGGGCATTTTGCAGACAGAAGGATATGACACAAAGCACTGAGAATGGGATACTATTGGCCGACCCTTTTCAGGGATGCAAAAAGATATGTCCAATCTTGTGATAGCTGCCAGAGGATGGGCCAACCCAATAGATTAGATCAAATTCCTCTTCAACCGCAATTAGTGGTTGAACCCTTTGATAGGTGGGCTTTAGATTTTATTGGTCCTATCAGCCCCCATTCCAAGCAGAAATCCTACATCTTGGTCTGTACTGACTACATGACGAAATGGGTATAAGTTGTGGCTCTGGTGAAAGCCAATGACTAGGATGTGATTGATTTCCTATATAGTGAAATCTTTACCTGTTTCAGGGTAGCGAAGGAAGTGGTTATCGATGGAGGACCGCAATTTGTGTCGCATCAATTTGAAGCTCTGCTATGGAAGTACCATATTCAGCACTGGATATCTTCACCCTACCATCCCCAAGCCAATGGCCAGGTGGAAAGCACTAACAAAGTCATTGAGGCTATCCTTACCATGACAGTCAAGAGCCATCATAGAGATTGGGCTGATAGACTTCTGGATGAATTGTGGGCATATCGTACCACTTAGCGCAACACTACAAGTTTCTCTCCTTACAACTTGGTGTATGGGAAAAGTGTCATCTTCCCAATTGAATTTGAGATTAAGACTTTGAAGATAGCAACAGAGGTAAACCTAGATGTAACCAAAGCCTAGAAGAGAAGACTGAATAAATTGAACAAACTTGACGAGAACCGGTTATCCGCTATAGATCAGATTGTATTAATCTAGCAACAGAGGTCCAATTGGCACAACCGATTCATCAAGAAGAAATTATTCTATGAGGGAGACTGGGCACTATTATGTGATTCAAGATTCAAAAGAGACTTCAAGGGTAAACTATGTACAAGATGGTTGGGCCCATACCTAGTAGACAGAGTATTTGATAATGGTACGGTCTGCCTGGTAACCATTGATGAGAACCGCACACCATTATTTACTAATGGTCATAGGCTGCGGCTGTACCATAAGCCCATTTCAAAGGACACATTTACATCACAGATTGTAGCTGATCCAGACTACCAGCTAGCACAAGGGTAGGAATTTTTTTCTTCCCCAATCAATCCTTAGTTAATCATTGTAAATCGCATATGAATTCTTGTACATAAATAAATTGTTTGTTTTTGCTTTTGTTTTCTTTTGCACTTGATCCGTTTTATTATTTTTTGAAATGTGCAGGAAAGCACCTAAGAGCGGTGGTCATCATCGGGCCTGGTGACTAGTGTTTTTCTTCTATAACTCCCTGCACCAGAAGAAAATTCCTTGAATAAATCTGTTGCAGCTGCAACACCGTAAAACTTCTGCCCTTATTCTATTCCGCGTAGCTGCAACACCATTTTACTTTTATCCATTTTCATATTTTTTGGGAGCTGCAACACCGTCAACTTCTGTCAACTTCTGTCAACCTAATGCCTTTATCATCTTTCCCGACAGCTGCAACACCTTTTTCCTGCAGCTGCGATACCTTTTTCTGTCAGCTGCGACACCTTTTTCCAGTAGCTGCAACACCTTTTCTGGCGGCTGTGACTCTGCTACATTTGATTTATTTTTCTATAATCCAAGGCTACAACTATGCTAAACTATCTGATTTCTTTATGACATATGGCTGTGACTCCTCCGTTATTGGCAGAACTCTTTGCAACCGCAGTTGGAAACTCCTCCAAATATGGCTCCAATTCCTAATGCCAGCAATTTGACTTATACTCCAACACTCATCATGTTTTCGACCATTTTAACATGATGGTTTTGGTTCATTAGCAGAAAAGGTCATTACAACACCCCTGTAATAATGATTACATTCGATGAATGCACATCACATGTTCTACTATTCTCCAAAGAACATCATCTATTGCGTATTTTCGAAGGTATGGCTTTGATTAACTACTTGATTAAGTATTAGCGGGATCTGACAATATTAATCATACCTTCTTTTATGTGCCCATTATCACATCGTTAACTCTCCACTCGTGCGACTTAATGACTAATTATGTTACCTGATAACCACCACCTTTGCTAATTTGGGATAAATTCCAACTAATCCGATGCACTGAAGCTTTCCAAATTTACCCAACTCCACTCTCAGCTGTTCATGCATACTCTGTGCTTTAACCTCCATTGTCGTAATATGTTATTTGTCGGACTGCAACATACCTCTGAAGGAAGACAAACATGGGTATTCCATCTCGGTATAAACTTCCAAACATGTGAGAACTCAAACAAAATGCTAAAGTTTTCGCCATCTTTCAAGCTGCGGGTTGGACTGAATTCTTCCAAGGCCTAAATGGATTTCACCATGAAATAGCTTTACAGTTCACCTTGAATCTTACAAAAACCCAGTTAGAGGTTTGGGGATTGCGTATTGAAGTCTCTGAAGCCATAGTGGCTGAGCTCACTGGTCTTCCCCAAGTGGGCAGAGCTTGGTTTGGATGAAGAACCCCCAATCCAGCAGCAGTACAAGATTTTCTCAGGGAGGGGGAGCACATTCAACCGTCACAGAGGGGGATAGCATTACAGTCACTGCCACGCCCATGGAATCAAGTAGAATTTTTTCTCAATAAGTATATCACCTGTGAAGGTAGGTATCAAATGGTCTATCACTCTGAATTTCCTTTATTATCTCATCTCCGTCACAAGGATTTGCTAAACATTCCATTTTATTTATTCAATGATTTACATCATATGGTAGGGTTTTTTCGAGCCGCTAAGCATCCACTCTTTTCAATTACCCACCATGGCCTCACTAAATTAATAATCTTACAGACCCTTGCTCAACACAACCAAACCTGGGAGCAATTTACAGCTCAAGTTCAGGAACCCGTTCTTCTACCTAGTGTCCCAACAGAAGAGGAAATGGAAGTACCTGTACTCATGGGGCCTATTCAAAACCAAGAAGAGTCATTCAATCCACAGTTGGGGGGGGGATGTAGAGCAATAGGAGGTTTGGAGACCCTCCAATTTAGTTGGGGGGCAGATGAGACTGGATCAGAGGATCAATCAGGATAATAAGTAGAACAATTGGGAGAGGATGTATAAGAAAACCCTGTGGAAAGACTAAATATTGGGGCAGCTCTGACAACAGAGGTTGAAACTAGAGCAGCATTAGATGCTGCGACAGGTTAAATCAAATATGTTAGATCTATGATAATAGAATAAAACACTAAGGTGGTGACCATTGAATCTTCCCCTAAATGGGGAGGAACCTTGATTGAGGAAGAACATCCCGAAGAACAAGAAAATGTTGGAATTGGGGATATCCCTTCCACTTCAGCTGCGAATTTAGAAACTCCAGAACCATGGGGAAAAAGGAGAAGATCAAAAGATGAAATAAAGGCATCACCACCAATAAGAAAAAAAAGAACCAGGTCAGTCACAATATCATACACAACAAGGGAAATATGGGAAACCTTAGAAGCACAAATTGAGTTCCCCATTCTTAGACCCAAAGCAATTGATACCCCACAGGAAATAGTCTCAAAAGAATCGCAAATTGAAGGACTTCTGTTTGAAAATGGACTATTAAAAGAAGAAGTAGAAGCACTCCAAAAGGAATTAGAAAATTGGAAGGAAGCACATAGAAAACAGAGTGAAAGGAAGCTGCACACATTGGTTGAAGCTGCAGACCAACTGGAAGGATCAATTCCTGCTGAGGCTGGCAATGAGGAAGAAAGAGTGGTATGTATTGCATGTGGAGAAATCTTTGATGAGTCAAGTTACAAGGTCATAGTTCATGCCTTTGCAACACAACAATATGCACCTATAGCTATGGAAGAATAGGGACAACCTGATTGGAAATATGGTGAGACTCCCCAAGAGAAACTCCAGGAAAAGGAAGTTGCAGATGAGCAGGATGTTGTCACAAAAGAACCAGCATCTTTGAATATTCCTGTTGAAACTAACACTGGATTAGGGACAAAGGAACCAAAGGATGAAGTTATTCCTAATTTTGTTGAGGAAGATTGCACTCTGACCCCTGAACCCTCTCATGACACAGAAAGAATAGAAATGGAACCACAACAGCAGAACAATGGTGAGGTCAAACAGGATGCTGACACACAAGAACTAGCATCCTTGAATGTTCTATTTCAAGTGGCCATCCAAATGAGGGAAGAAGAACCAGGGATTGAAGACATTCTGGAATTCAATGAAGAAATTTTCACTATGACTCCTGAATTGTCTCATGACACCGAGATATTAGAAATGGAATCAAAACAAGGAGATGAAGAAATAAACCAGGATGTTGCTACACAAGAACCAACATCCTTGGACATTTCAGTAGAGACTCTCGGGATGCAACAAGAAGCCAACCCCGAATTCGATATCATTCCTGATGTGAATTTAGGTGAGGATGAACAAACTCAATCACAATACTCAGGTGATACTGAAATACTTGAGGAATAGCCTCATATTGAAGAAGACATACAATCCCAGCAGTGTGAGGAAAAAGAAGAACATGGGTCTGTCACACAAGAACCAACAGCCTTACATTCCCCTGCTTAAATTGCAGCTGATAATCAGGTAGATAAGAAGATTAAAATTCAAGAGGAATTTGTTCCATAAGAACCAACATCCTCACAATCATCTACCGAAGTTGCTATAGGAGAACCCCACAAAGAGAATGTTGTCACACAAGAACCAGCATCTCCAGAAGTTTTTTTCAGGAATACCGGTGGTTGAAATTGTTGAAGAAGAGATTTCAGGAAGGGATGTCGTTACAAAAGAACCAACACCCCTAGAAGTAACTTCAGAAGTGCAGAATGTCCAATGTGGCACATCAGGTGATAAGGTGTGGGTCGAACTTCCTAAAATTTTTATTAATCTGGATTCTGATAGGGAAAAGCATCCTAAAGAAGAAGAGATTCTGAAGCTTATGGAAGAACTCTCGATCCTGAAAATGGAAGTAAGGAAGTGGAGAAGTCAGGTGGAAAGCTACCAATAAGGGATGGTTCCCCTCGCTGAACATAGAAAGACTATCAGGGGACTAAAGAAAAAATGGGCAGAAGAAATCATGACCCAGAAAATCCGTGAGGAAGAACTACAGAAGGAACTGAGGGAGCTGAAAAAGTTCAAGTCTATGTAGGCAAAAAAAGACTAGATGTATGTTCTTTCTCAGGAATTATTGGGCACCAGGGTACCCTCCTCCTATTACCCTGTCTTTTTATTCAAACAATTTATCTGGTTTAAGTTAAGGGCTGTGAAAGAAGGGAGATCATATGAAATAGAAACCTCAGCAAAATTCATGGAAACATTTCTGAGAAGTAATTTTGAGGACCAGAATTTGCTGTGTGAGCTGTATTTGCATGAGATGGCTTGTCCTTTGGACCACCATTCGAATCCTGTTCCTTTTTCAGGTGATGTTCAGCTCAGGGATTTTTCTTATTTTGTGAGCAATCATGTTCAATGGGAAAGGTATTTCCAAACCTTTTCTCACAATGAAGGCCACTCTAATCTTTAGATCTGAAGTGAGCCTCAAAATCCTCGTCTTCTCCTTGCTCGACACCAAAGTCTACTCTCATGCCCCATCCAAACTCGACATATAATGGAACTGCAGGAAGGGGTTATTTCTACTTGTACCAGCCAGATTTCCATACATCAACAAACATCTTTAGAAGGTAGTAAGCACAGATGGCGGGTTGCCTCTCCAAACCTCAAAAATAGGGACCCCTACTGTTATAGAAATTTAGAACAAGCACTTTCCATGATTGAGGGTTATGTTGGATGTATAAGGGAATGTGGGGTTAATTGGCTGGGACTGAAATTTAAATTTCCTCTCATTTAGTGGCCAGCAAAACCGTACAGGGAGGATTTCTCATTGAACAGGGAAGAAGAGCAGAAATGTTGGAGATACTGGGTTGTCCATAAGGGGTTTATAGAAAAAGAAGGAACGTCTGAATTCCCCTACAACTTTTCTTCTCTCCATGAACAAAGCATAGTGCAAGATTCATATTCAGAATAATGGAGGCTGTTGCACTAGGACATGTGACAGGACAGTTGGGGGGAGATGTTGGGCCCAAAAATGGCCCATTTTTACCATCCTTATCCACCTCTTTTTGCCTCATACTACCCTATTCTGCATGCTAAACAAACTTTTTTCCCTCACTCTGCCCCTCAAGTCACAAAGGTATGGTTAATCATTTTCTTATTTTATTAATGCTTAGGATTGTGGTAATCAAGGCTCTATATCTTAAGATATGCTAACATATGATGGTTTATAAAGGTATTTTGAGATATAGAGAATGCAGGTGTAGCGGGATGAACAAGCTAAGGGAAGGATGGACATTTGTTGCTAAAGCTGATCTCCATCCATCCCACCGTTGCCCAAAGAACGTAGCCCTAGTGTATCATTCCATGCGAGCTGTAAAAGGGTAGCTGCAACATATTGCGTCAGATTTGGAGGCCTAGGTGTGTCGCTGCTCAAAAGTAGTTGTGATCTATGGGATACCTACTCAATCAATTAGGTTCATTATTTCTGGGTCAATTAATAGCTTCCCTATATTTTCTACTCTCATCCTACCACGGCTGTAACAATTATTGTAATTGAGGCAGCCTGAAGATTAGAGATCTTCATGGCTACCCAATAATAGGGACAGGACGTTATGATTGAAATTGTATAAATACGGGGAGCTATTCTGAGCCAAGGGTTGAACCTTGAACCAAATTATTGTATTAGTTGTGACTGAGATTGTGTGATTTATCTGCCCTTTTTAATACAAGGAGTTACTTTAGATCTCATTGTTTTAACGTGCGTTACTTCCAGCATCTATGTGTGAAGGATGGGCCTGCCTTCCCATAGGGATTGCTGAGTTAAATTAGGAAATTATAATTATTATGTCATGTGATGTTGTGATAATTTCATTTTCTCATAGTAAGCTGCAACAGTTGTTGATTTATAGTGTGTTATTAATTGCATCTCTTGAAAAGCTGCAGTGGTATGGTGTGACAGTCGACTGTATAGATAATTGTTCTTTGTGCAACTGCGTGGTAGCTGTAACAACCTTGTTCATCCCTAGATATTTCAATTGTTGTTTCTATATATTCTCACAGTTTGTCCCTTCGCTTTTGTAATTGCAGAATTTCATTCCTGTACTTTGAATTTCTAGAATAGCTGAATTCAATTCATGTTTCTGGAATTCTAGAATAATTAGATCAATATAGTTGGGTGAATCATTAGATGGTTTGGTAAACAGGATTTCATTTTCTGCAAAAGTAATCTAGATGTGATTTCTCGAATCTTTCAATTCTAGATCAAAACAGTAAAAGGTACTTGTGACTGTATCTTTATAAAGTAAACTAGATTAAGTGGATCCTTGGGATGAGCGTAACTGAGCAGAGAATAGGATTGTTACTTGCAGCAACTCAATGTTTAAGCATATATAGTGCATGTTATCCTTGAAATGAAAGACTTCAATTGGTTGACAAGAAATATTGAACACTATGTATGTTAGCTGTAATTAACTTGCATATGGGGTGCCCAACAGATGTATGCAAGCATAGTTATTTTTTGTTTCAAGCTTGTGTAAAAATTAAACAGGTTACGTTGATCAGCGTTTATTTTTGGTTTCAAGCTCGTTAAAAAATAAAACCACTCCTCAAGCATATTTTACCTTTTGGTTTCAAGCTTGCATAAAAATGAAACCATTCCCACCCGATCCCACTCTTTCATCAAAGAGTGTTAAGACTGAAGTAGTCTATTTTACCAAATCTTTGTCTTGTTCTTCTCTTCAAGTAGAGAGTGAACTAAAAACTGCTTAAGTCTTTATGCTTTGTTTTGATTGTTCTCGGCAAGAGGAAATTTTGTCTATTTCGACAGAATCCTCTGCAGCTAACGAGGTTATTTCCTTCGACTGGAGTAACTTAACAGAGTCTCGTCTTCATTCGAGTGTTCCTTTCCAGATAGTTATGAATGTTACTACTAGGAGGATTCTTCACACTATTGTTGATGAAGGGTCTTATGTTAGTATTCTATCCTCAACTGCTTGGAAAGCTTTAGGTTCTCCTCAGCTTGTTCCAGCCATATATCAGATACTGGATTTTAATCGCAATCCTACTACATCTTTAGGGATCCTTCCTCCTTTTATTATTACATTAGGAGGGAAAACATTATGTATTGATGTTATGGTGGTCCAAGGTCCTTTAGATTTCAATATGCTCCTTGGACATGATTATGTTTATTCCATGAAGGATGTAGTTTCACACTTTTTAGAGTGATGCATTTTCCCCATGATGGGAAGATTGTGACCATTGATCAGCTTTCCTTTGTTACACCTAACCATCGCATTACTCCTAGTAATCAGACTACCTTGAATGTGCCTCATGTTATTTTGATTCCTTCCCCTTCGTCTAGTTAGATTCTTCCCATTATAGGTAAAATGGGGGGCATGGCTCTAGCCTCTGGACATCATACTGTAGTTAAGCCGCTATCTTTTATGTAATGGGGATAATATACCAACTTCTAGATATCATGTTGGGTAAGAGCAGGTTTTATAGCATAGTTATTTTTCTGTTAAAACAAGTTGGTGAGCATGGTTCCTTTTCTCTGTGTCAAGCTCGTTAAAAAATGAAACAGATGTCTTTGAGCATAGTTTATTTCTTATTTTAAGCTCGTTAAAAACTAAACCTATCCATCAAGCATAGTTTACCTTTTTTTTTCAAGCTTGCATAAAAATGAAACCATGTTTCAAGCATATTTTACCTTTTGGTTTCAAGATTGCATAAAAATGAAACCATTCCCAAGCAAAGTTTACCTTTTGGTTTCAATCTTGCATAAAAATGAAACCATGTTTTAAGCAAAGTTTACCTTTTGGTTTTAATCTTGCATAAAAAAGAAACCATGTTTTCAGCATAGTTCCTATTTTATGTCAAACGCGTTTAAAAAATGAAGAAAATACCATGAGCATTCTTTCAACTAATCTTCGAGCTCATTAAAAACAGTAAGATGGTGTTGAGCTTACATTCCATTTTTTCGTGCTCTTGTTAAAACATGAAAAGTGGTTTGAGATTAGTTTATTAATTTTTTCGTGATCTGGATTCAAACATGAAAAAGATTAATGGAGTCTTCTTTAAGCTCTTTTCAAACTCTTAAAATGTGAAAATATTTCCGAGTGAAGTTTTCTTCTTCACACTCGTAAAAGGACCTAAAGAGTCATCTCCCTCGTGATAGTTTACCCCTTTTTTGGACTAGGGGGCACTAATTACGAGAAAGGTATACTCCAGCCAATCATGACTGGAAGATTTCTCTTGGGAATTAGTTTATACTTTTTCGGGCCCTAGGGACTAAATCATACGAAAAAGGACCCTTTTAGAGTCTTCTTTCGTTTGTTTAGACTCTCTAAACATGAAACAAAAAATGAGTTTTATTTTGTCGGACTCATAAAATCAAACGAGAAAATACCTTTTTTTGGGAATGAAACCATCCTTTCTCAAGGTCGTAAAACATATGAGATTGAAATCATTTGAAAGAAGAGCTATATCCAGCATTTGTTACCCTCTTCCATCTCGTTAAAAAGAAAAGAGGCACTCATTAATCATGATGGGGAAATTAAGGGAAAGGGAAAACATTTTTCAATAATGGTAGTTGTTAGTCACCTTTAAAAATGGCACTTGTCTGCATTTCATTCATTCAATTGGGTATTCATCTATTCTCTGAGTCAATCCACTTTCATGAGTCATGCCAATCCTTTTAGTATTTCAAAGAATGGATTGTTCTTTGTCGCATTGTGTTTTTGCCTCGTCAAGTCAATGCTGCCAAGTCTTCGGTTGTGCCACCTTATGTTCAAAAGGGAAATTGTCTTGATATTTTACACCTGCAATCAAAAACAACTTTTTGTGTCAGTTAATTTTGAGTCACTCCTGTGGTTACTTCATAATCAAAATTACAAGACTTTGTTCCAATTTTTGTGTCGTCGATGTGGGATTCATCATGGGCCTCCTTCGACAAGACTATTCCTGTCGATGTCAGCTCATCATCCAGGAATTAGTCTTAGAAACAAGGTTACTGCCTTGAGTTCTATATTCCTAAATGAGAGATTCTCTCACTCTCGACATAGGTTCACATCATTGACCTTTGATCGATATATTCGACTGAGTGTTCGACATCAAATCATCTATTCACACTCAAGAGATTGTACTAGGGTACCTTGGGAATCATTGACATCAATGGTGATATCCCTTGCACTTGTTAATGGTTCACATCATTGATCGGTAATCAAGTGGTTTCTACCATGTTCAACTTCAAAACATTGTAATCACATGGATAGATTCTTACTTTGTGGAAGACGAGACGAAGACCATGGGTATCTTGTGAAGCACTCATTGCTTTTCCTAGGTTGCAATGGAATATTTTGTATGATTCCTAGCATGGATCCACATTACATGTTCGTGGTTGTGCTTAGATTTGTGTCAATATGACATAGATCTACATTGTATGTCTAGTAGCTATATCCAAATTTGAGTCTCCTTCCCATGGATCTACGCTGTATTTTAGTATCCATGACTTTTTTGTATCTCACATGGATCTGTGTTGTATTTCTCGGTAGCCATATTGTGAGTCATTCAGGACAAATATAAAAGGTGCTACATAAATTTTGTGATGCTTGAGAAGTTCCAACGTTTAGAACTTTGCCTCGATACTATACCTTGTTCTTTTAAAGTATTATGCCTATCGTTTCCCTCTACCCAACATACTTTCGGGGGCATCTCTGTTACACTAAAATATCATCACCATCATGTTATGAGATAGGTATTCCCTTGTATGCTCCAATTCCTCAATGTTTTCCCTAGAGAAATGACAGGAAAAAATATCTCATTACAGTTTTTCCTTGTTTTGAGATGGTAACGCTCTTTCCCCATTGACAAAAAGAATTACTCCAGAAGAAAAGAGTTTGTAATGCTTTTGATACATGAGCACAGAGTGGTGCCACTAATTCTATCCTTATTGCAAGAATCATTACCCCCTTAACACCGCCTGTTTGCTTCATTGGATTAGCAATGCTCAATTTTTCAAGGGAAAAATAGAAGCTTCAAAAGGATTCTCAAAGCTTACCTCCATGGAGCCTCATCGCTATGGTTTAGGAGCCATCTAGAGCTCGATATCCTCCCTTCTTGGATCTTATCTCTAACTCACCCATGATATCCTCAACCATACCTATCCTCCCATGCCTTTAAATACTAGCTCATCCTCCATGGGAGAAAGGAGGAAGAATTGTGTTGCATACCCAAACTCTGTCAAAATAATTCTTGAGATATTGGAGGAAAGGTGAAGTTAGAGGCAAGGATCCATTGGAAGTAACTATAAACACCAATGCATAAAGGTTGTAGTCTCTCCAATCATTTCTAATAAAAAAAGTCTTTTCTTTCCCATATTTACTGTTTCATAATTATGTATTGCTTGATTCCTTGGTCACAAG
Source organism: Pseudotsuga menziesii (assembly GCA_001517045.1). Lineage (NCBI taxonomy): Eukaryota > Viridiplantae > Streptophyta > Pinopsida > Pinales > Pinaceae > Pseudotsuga > Pseudotsuga menziesii. The sequence continues at coordinate 43,968 of LPNX010333885.1, read as the reverse complement.
CATATATCTAGTTGATTATATTGTATGCTATCATCTTTTTGTTTTTGTTTTCCATGTTTTATAGGTTCTTCTGCGAGGATAGCGAGGACAACCTTTGAGAGAAGTATCATGGAATTTCATTCAAGTGATTAACCAGATCTAGGGAAAGTTTAACATTTGATGTTTGTGTTTTGTTCTTGATCTGAAACATTCAGATTAGGGAACCAACTCCTGTCTGCAGAAGGTGCATATTTTCAGCTAACAAGGATAGGTCTGGAGGTATTAACCATGGGTATGGGTTCAATTATAAGGTTATCAAGTTTAAATATTTGATATGCACTAAATCACATAAGCGATATATCGCATATGCGATTTAGTGATTATGTAATACAAATTTCTTGTTAAGTAAAAAGAAGTGTATGCATATCAGATATGCGATAAAACAGACATGCATTATATTGCATATGCGATATCTATTTTATAAAAAAATGTTGGGTTGCGGGATGTGGGCCAGGTTTATTGTAGAAAACGATAGAATTCTTCTAAACCCGCGCACAGAGAACTATTCAACCTGCAATTTAATAATTTCTTACACAAATCCATAGGTTTTGTACAAGTTTGGGTGGATTTAAATGGGGAATGTATGTCATAGAGGTCAGAAGCTAGTGAGGAAGGTCATTACACTGGAAGAAGCTGAAAATAAAAAATAAAAGAAGAGGGAAGATTCAAGAAATCGTCGACATGCATTGGATGAGCAAATACTTCCCATTCCCGCTCAACAGATACCTGATGTAGAGGATGAGGAAGATAATGCAACATTAAGGAACTTGGTTATAGGGGAGATGATATTCTTTGTCCATTATTAACCTGGAAATCTTGTGATTCAATCATTATGTTCCTCATGATGAAAATGTGACTCCACAATAACCATACCAGGTGGTTCAATCTACTAATCGAAGTTGTCATCCTGTAGTGGATGTAAACGTCACTCCAGTATTTCAAACGGCGAGAAATCTCGCATCAAAACAAAAGAGAACTCCTAAATGCATACAAGTGAATGAGAGAAAATTTACTTCCATGGAAGGTAAGGTGGCTAAGTGCACTATCCTTCCTCATTGTTCTCAAATAATGAAACAATATTTTGTTAAAAAATCCGGAGCCAGTAAATGCTAATTGTTTTTAGCTTTGCTTAAATATATAAATATGGCAACTATTAGAAGAAATTTAGGCATACGAACATTGAAGAATATAGAATCAAATAATCACATTGTTAAATATCTTGCTGCTACATTCACATCGATTGGTAAAAGAACTTGTTCACGGGACTGTAATGTGACTTGTCGTGTATTGGCTGAATCAATTGTATGTAGATCCACAAGACAATGTTGTTTACTTAAATGCACATAAAAAATTGTGCCTTTACATCCAAAGAAACTTAAAAAATATTGAGTAAGAAGAGACAACCTTGATGTAGAGGGACAAATGGAAACATTATTGGCATTTAGCAGTGGGTTTCCCCAGAAAGACATGAATTTAGTCGAAGCAGTGAAGGGACTAGTGCACATGTTTTGGCATAATAACGCTAGGCCTTCTTCTAACAAAAAGGATGTGTTAAAACACTGTATGGGTTCTATGAACAATGAACATAATGTTAAACATTATCTTGGCATGACATAAACTCAATTGTTTGAAATGTTTAAAGTCTCCCACATAGAGCTAAGGCTGGGGAAAATATCTTTTGAAAAATGCAAGCCTTGGTATGTTAGAATCAATACCATCCAGAACACTTGTTGTTGTATATACCACATAGAGTTTGATCGATATTAACATACATTTTCACATATACGTCATTTTTTGCATCCTAACCATGTGCAAGATTGCTCAAGTACAATACTGCCAATGCCATCTAGAGATTTCATCCATAGAATAATGTGTGCAAGGCAAGATGGGTAGACACATTACTTAAAACAATGTGTAGAGGGTTCTTGCAACAACTATGGTGGGATATCATTATGGTCTGATTTCATCCATGAGAGTGAAGATAAAGCATTCAGGAATGCAATTGTCGAGAAGAATAACCATCAGTATGAGACATATCAGCTACATGATGGGAAAGAAAGCAGGAAGATTAAATTGGTGACTTCACATGTGACAATGTACACAAATAATATTCATTTCAATGAGTGTACATTGTTTATGTTTTTTTATAGCATTGTTAAATATTGACTTATTAATATTCATGTAAATATTTTTATGTTGTTTTATAACACTGTTTATTTTTTTACACTAGGTGCAAGTACATGATTTTATTTTAGAGTTTCATGGAAACATCCAAAAGTGCATTCAACGTGTCAATATGGCACGGTGGCAAGATGAGCAATTCAGAATATGTAGGACACCTACCCTCTCGGAACAATACTATCAGTGGTTGAGTTTGCAGAAAATTACACCCTACAACAACAAAATGAAATACAAAGTCAATACTATCACTCAGAGTAGGTGAGCATAACAGTTCATATCATGTATCAACATGGGTCAGATAGCAATGAAGATAAACCTATTATACTGAAGGAAATTCGCTTCTACATAAGTGACGACCAGAACCATGACATCCATTACGTGCAACATTGCTTTAAATTATTCTATGATCATGTGATAGCTATGGATATACCATTTTATTGTCATTTGATTTGGTCAAATGGTTGTGCTGGATAGTTCAAGAATGCACGCATATTTCAATGTTTGTGTTTGTTGCACATAAAATACAAGGTGCCACATATATGGAACTACTTTGAAACTGGTCATGGAAAAGGATAGCATGATGGTGTTCGTAGCATGCATAAAAAATTCCCTACCAAGGGAAGAGATGAAGTTTAGAGGTGCTCTCCTTCAAGATGCTGCATCTATAGTGAAATGGTGTGCATCTATCATGGGAGAAAAAACAACAAGGAAACACCTAGTGCAGAGAATATTCTGGGAGGTGACAAATGTGGACCAATCCAAAACACATCAGGTGAACACAGTGTAAGGAACTCCACAGTTTCATTCAATTATAATATCAGACAACTTGACCCTACAAATTTGAACAGGATTGAAGGCTTGCTTTTGTAGTTTTTATAGCATCGATGAATGGGATGATTGTGAGCATACATATACAGTTGATACATGGGATCGAGTGACACTTGTCACCGATTTCCAAGGGGTTAATGAATAAGACCATTTGGAAGATGATCAGACACATATTTCTACAGACTATGATCACATATCGAATCTCATACAAGCAGGTACAAAAAAATAAATTAGTAGTACCTAAATTATAAATTTTAATTATATTACATGCAAGACCTTATTTAAAAAATATATTGTTAACTCAACCTATTTCCTTTCACAGGTCATATATATGTAGCGGTTTCCCCCAAAAAAATGAATGGTGTTCTGACTATTGGTTGCCCCATTGCTTAGAGGGGAAACAAACCATTCTCCAACCTATTACAGATGATGAAATATTGAATTCCCAACTGGTTTGATGGTTATAAAAGGGGAATACTTGACACTAGCAGTGCAACATAAAAGGAAGGGTGGCTATGTATATCAAGATTATAGAGCAGGAGCTATTGTATACCACTTCACCAACCTAGCAGTTGGTATAAACATCAAGTTGTGCAAATGTTAAAAAAAAAAATAGGTCACATGTATGATACTTTCTACCTCATATAGAGCATGAAATATTGATGATAACCATCGGCAACAGAGATGATCCAGATGGCCTACTTGAGTGAGTGAATTTCTAGGTGTTACTAGATTGTCCAGTGTGGCTATATTGTAAGGTGCGTTATTTAAACTTTAAAGTGTGCACTGAAGCACAATTTATATTATTTATCCTTAGTTTATTACCAAGGTAATAAAACTGTGATTGACGAATACCATTCACATACATAATACTATTCAGAGGATACTAGACACTATAAACACGATCCTACAACCTCAGGTGAGTTATCTATAAATCATGTTTGCACATTTTCATTAGGTTCTCTTTATTTTCTTATGAGAGTACTAATGTTTAGCATTTTGTGTGGCCGAGATACAAACACAATCTATGGCACATTGGAGGAAACAACAAAAACTTGGTGTCTTTAGACACCAACAAATAGAAATCGGAAAATAACATGCTCTCGAGTTGTTGCAATTTACTTTTTTTGATGTTTTTTATATTAATGTACATTTAATTACATTGTTGGCTCAACTCTTGCATTGGTGGGTCAACTCTGCAAAACCATTGACTATGCATGTGTTTGTAGGGTTCCCATATAGGCCTTTCCCATACAGACTTTTAGGAACCAATGCCATCCAATTTTTCTGCTTCGTTTGGTTTTTCGCGCCCGGACCGAAAGTCACCAAGTTTCCATGAACCAAATTTTCATGCGACTTTCAAATAAACATAAATAAAAAACTAGAGGTCGGATCGATGAATCGTCAACTCCATTTGTCTCTTGGCATGCGATTACCTTTAGGTGGCCCTCTCCCTCATGTTTTCATGTCCCAGTGACTTCAATGTGCATTCATTTCGTAAAATAGAGTTTTGCTCATTTTCCTTCAATGCAACTCTAGAATTGGTAGGTCAAATATGAAAAAACCTTGTCCGTTCCTGTGTTGGTAGGGTTCCCATATCGGCCTTTCCCATATAGACTTGCAGGAGCCAACGACATGTAATTTTGCTGCTCCTCTTGATTTTTCATTCCCGGACTGAAAGTCACAAACTATCCCTGAGCGACATTTTCATGCGAATTTCAACTTAACATAACTCATAAATCCATGAGTATAGAGATGAGAGGCTATGTTATTTTCATTAAAGTAGAAACCCAAAGGCTATATAATGCTAGTCAACACTTACAAATTGAAAACCAATTAGGGTTTCATGAACTACAAATTGCATGTTATTACTAGGGTTGGAAATCTATGAGATGGAACTAGGATTTTATGACCTCTTTAGGTTTAAATGATTAGATTGGTTTGTATAGTTAAGTAGAAACCAAAAGGAAATATACCTAGGCTATGCACATACATGAAACAAAATGAATAGGGTTGAACATGGATCACTAGTGGAAGCTCACATGCATGCATGAATTAGAAGTAGAAACACAAGTACATGAATAACAAGCAAAACCAACTAAGGTTTCATGAATTATCAGAAATCCATGAGTACAGAAATAAGAGCCTCTATGTTATTTTCATTAAACTAGAAACCAAAAGGCCATATAGCCCTAGGATACACTTACAAACTAAAAACCAACTAGGGTTTCCTGAACTACAAATTACATGCTATAACTAGGGTTGACAAGTTATGAGATGGAACTAGGGTTTTATGACCTCTTTAGGTTTAGATCATCAGATTGGTTAGTATCATTTAAGTAGAAACCAAAAGGTCATATACTTAGGCTATGCACATACATGAAACTAAATGAATAGGGTTGAACATGGATCACAAGTGGAATTTCACATGCATGCATGACTTAGAAGTAAAAACACATGTACATGAATAGCAATCAAAACCAAGGTTTCATGAATTATAAGAAATCCATGAGTATAGAGATGAGAGGCTATGTTATTTTCATTAAAGTAGAAACCAAAAGGCCATATATCCCTAGGATACACTTATAAATTGAAAACCAACTAGGGTTTCCTGAACTACAAATTGCATGCTATAAGTATCATTGTGGCCTCTTTAGGTTTAGATCATAATTATATTAGTTAGTATAATTTAAGTAGAAACCAATCATAGCACCTTCATAATAAGCAATACGCATTTTAAAAAAAATCAGATTTTGTTTAAAAACCAGCAGTAAATAAATTGTTTAAACTCAGAATTTGTAGTTTGAGGTAAATATGGTAGGTTAAGGTTCTAGGGTAGTCTAGGATGGTTTAGGATGTGAGATGAGAGGGTAATGATGAGGTTTAGGTAGCTGATTTATGGCGTATTAATTTCAACCAGAAAGAATTTAGGTAGTGTATGGTATGGTTATGATGTTATGATGCTAGTTTACGGTATGGTATGGTATGGTATGGTATGGTATGTTAGTATGGTATGGTATGGTATGATGTTATGATGTTAGTGTTACGATGTTATGGTGTTAATGTTATGAGGTTAGTGTATGGAATTTAGGTAGTGTATGGTATAGTTATGATGGAAAAAAGTTGATGATAGCCCTACATGGATTGCTAATTGAACCATGATCTTGGTATTTCATTAAGGATGTATTTATGAAGTTATATATCTTTCTGATTTTCATAGATACAATTCATTTGTCTTGGTCTTGTATGAAGTTTTGATCATATGTTTGTAGGATGTCCTGAACAACTTATGATGTGGTGTCTAGTGATTATCTCCCATGGTGTTGATTTAGTGATCATCTCCCATGGCTTACTTAATGGTTACTTGATCTTAGTTGGATGATTCATACATTATTCCTTTAAGTATTGGAGATATTCAAATAGTTAGTAGGATATGTCATGATAAGGTCTATCATATATCATAATATCACATAGGTGAACTACACATTATCATTTTAATTAAACACATACTTAATGAAATACATAGGTAAACATATCTAAAAGGAATATAATAAATATCATGTTCCAAAATCAAGTCAACCATATATATAAATTTGAACCTTGCTTTATATTATATGTACATATAATGTTTTAAAAAATGGCATACCATGGCCATAATACAAAATAGTGGATCAAATTGTACATCTGTGTGTATACAAACAAAACGTTAAATGTATGTATCCCCCCTATACATTAATTCTATTTATCCCCCCTTTCACTGCCACTATCAGTGTCTTGTGAGAATTCCATCTTTCTTTTTTGATTGCTCAGTGGTGATCCCCAATGCTGAACAAGAGGGACAGATCTCATTTGCGGAGACTACAGACAAACCAAAATTTGTAAGTTAGTTTACCAACCTTTAAAAATTATATGTACATTTGGTCAAATTTCAAACCAATATAACATTTTTACTTACTATCCGTGAGTAATTTATAATGGGTCGTGGTGTAAGTGATGAACCCTCACTAGCAGCGAGACCGATTGGGTGCTCTTCAAGCACCACTTGCTCACTATCAAGCTACATAAAATAATATATATGTCAATGTCAGCAAATCAATGGGTGCACCAAAAAGATACTTGAATGTACAAAGAAAACTATACTACATGGAGGGACAATGCCGTTTTCAAATAAATCGAGACATACATGTACCTTTGCGGGGGGGGGGGGGGGGGGGGGGGGGGGGGGGAGATGTGGGTGAGAGATGACCCTGATTGGGTGCTCTTCAAACACCACTCACTCACTATCAAGCTGCATAAAATAATGTATATGTCAATGTCAACATATCAATGGGTGCAACAAGGAAAATGATACTTGCATGTACAAAAAGAAATATAAGCAAGATAAGCAATATCATAAATATGCTTGGGGTTCGTGAAGAGGCATGTAACCCGTGGGTGGAACAACTGACACTGGGCTAAAAGGATTGGCATATGAATTAGCGAGCAAGGCTGTTCGGTGGACAGTTGTATCAAACATAGGTTCCTACGTACAAAAACATAAAGATATAATTAGACAATTTCAAATAATTAAAAAAGTACACGTTGAATCATTAAAAGCGCAATTAAAATAAAGCAAGATATAAACGTACCTGATGGGGGATCAAAGGTGGGTCACCAACAACATCGATTTGGTGCTCTTAAAGCACCGCTGACTAACTAGAAGCCTACATAAAGTAACATATGTCAATGCCAGATAATAAAAATAAAATGAGACATATAATACATGGACGAAAAAATGATGTTTTCAAAGAAACAAAAACATACATGTACCTTGGGGGGAGACGCGGGTGACCAACAACTTGGATTTTGTGCTATTCAAGCACCATTGGCTCACGAGATGCCTGCATAAAGTAACATATGTCAATGTTAGAAAACACAAATAAAACGAGACATATACTACATGGAAAAATAATGAATTTTTCAAAGAAAGAGAGACATACACGTACTTGGGGGGGGCAGAGGTGGGTCACCAACAACATCAATTTGGTGCTCTTCAAGAACCAGTGCCTCACTAGATTCCTTGATAAAGTAACTTATGTCAATGTCAAATAATACAAAGAAAATGATACATATACTACATGGATGCAAAATGATTTTTTCAAAGAAAGCGAAGCATACATGTACTTGGGGGGCAAGAGGTGGGTCACCAATCAAAACGGTCGTTCGAGTGGCATACATATCATGCTACGCAACAAAACATAAATATACAATTAGAAAATTTCTAATAATTAAAAGCATACATGTTGAATTATTAAAAGCATAATTAAAATAATACCTGTGTTTGGGAATCTTCCTCTACATGTGGGGGACTTGCCTGCGATTCAACAAACTCATTGTTCCCACCCTGCATAAAACATATTGTATTTATATTAGGACGTATTGAATGTTTCTATCTCTACTGTAAATATGTAAATAACGATGACAAATCAAAAAGTAAATTTCTTACAGCTAATCGTGAAGCACCAAAACCATATGCAGCATTGACCACTGCATCAATGTCATCAACATCAACTGTCAAACTATGCGAATCTGGGGTTTCATGAGACATCATATTTATATTTGTTCACATAAATTGTTAGACAATTAAATAGAAATAAATTACAAAACAATTGAAAAGTGTGATATAAAACAAAATATAGTATGTAAAGAATGGGTTTTACTTACATATCGAAGTAATCCATTGTCCTGGAACTTTGAAGCGGGTCCATAGCATATGCCTCCACACGTTGTGCAAGGGTGTGGAAATAAATGACTCTCTAAACCCTCTATGTCTCTAGTGTGATTTGTAGCTCTAGTACGGTCTAGAAACCTAGTAAGTGGATCCTTAGTGTGAAATGGGCCAGTCTCAGAAGTGCCAACCCTTTGGCCTACATTGCCTTGGACAACAGTCCCACATTGAAGCAATGTATTTTTTGATTTGAATAAGGCCCCCTATGTATCATCAATCACGATACCTGCGTGAGGATATACCTGAGGGCTTTTTGGTGTGTGTGGAGGGTGTGGCACATGGTTAGGATCAGTCCTAGCCCCTTCCCTATCTTGGGGCATCCTATGGCCCACACTGTGGAACTCTAAAATATCAAAATAGTTCACATGTTTCCCCAAGATAAAACTTCCGCAGGAAACAGAATGGGATGTATCTACTCCCATGAGGGTTTTCATTGAAGACCATGTACTAGTGATCCATTTAGTTGAATTTCACATTTGGTTCCATGCACGAGTCTAGGGAAATGTGTGGTTGACTGGTGGGTGGAACCAATCAAGTGCTAGGGTCCCGAAATAATGAAAACAATTGTTTTTTGGTTTTTCTATTTTTTTTACATCTTTATAGCTCAACCCATTGGAATAGTATTCCCTCATGGATTCTCTGTACGAGCTAATGTTGTACAGTACTCCCTAGGGATTGGGAATTGTGTTTGTTATGGTATCTAATTCCTTAACTAATGATTGTCTTAAATGATCCCCCCCCCCCATCTAAACAGTGAGCTAAGGCACCTCAATGCACCCAAATGAAACAGAATCTCTAAATTTCGGTCTTGTTCCCCCTCCATGTTTGGGTTTGTGTTTGGGTCTTGGTTATTAGTGGTTTTATTTTGCACATTTTCTTCAACATTTTTGTTCTCTATCAAGATTAAAACAACAAATTCAATTTTTTTAATATTTCATTGTTTGATTTAATTCAACAATATTTATTAAATTCGTTTTTAAAATAACAAAAACTATAAAATTAACAAACGCAAAAGAAAATTGACAGCAATTTTGAAGGAAATGACCACTTACCTTCCATTGCATCCAACTTGTGAATCAACCCTTCCAAATTCACCTGAAAAGTCGCTCAAACACCAATTTCCCTTCTGATTTTTTGCATTCCCATTCTTGTGGCCTTGACTGTGAAATGAGAAATTGAGGTCACGGGCATCTGTTTTTTTTTTGTTTTTGTTTTGCAAATAGCAAGTGCGATATATCACATGTGTCATATATTGCACTTATGATTTGTAACTCTTACAAAAAACAAGTGGGATATATCACACATGCAATATAGGCTAACTAAGCTTAGCCTCTATTTTGGGCTCGGGTTTTCCAAACCTAGCCACAATAATGCATATGCGTTATAGATTTACATTTCAGATGTGCGTTCTTTATTTCTAAAGTGGCACTAAAAAGTGGAACCAACTTCGTGTGAGAGTCCATATATATATATATATAAACTGTTAAACCCTAATAAGGGTAAAACTCGTAAAGACTTTCTTAGGATAGCTATATAGTTTCCTTATCTTTCAATAAAAACAATGTTTATTTTAAACATACCAAGCGTTTTAAATCTGTAGTAGAGATTACACATAGTATATACGCACATGTTTATCCTTACAACATTAACTCTTTAACTTCGAACTGGAACCTTTAAGTAAACCACTTTGTTAAGATCTGAACCCTATTTGATCCGGTGGATTATTCATCTTCAAAAATTACACTGATCCAATATGGTACAATAGTTATTAATCATATGTTTTTAACTCATATGCTAAACATAGTGCAAGGACCGCGCAGTTATCACGTGGTGCGCAGTTATCACATGGTGCGCAGTTATCGCATGGCCCGCGCAGGTATCGCATGGTGCGCAGCTTATCACATGAGCCGCGAAGTTATGTATGGGCCGTGCAGTTGTGCACCATCGAGGGGAACATTGAATGGTTCATGGAAAAAGCCCGCACGATCCCGTTTGCTGCGACATACCTCTATCACGGTTGTTGCGAACTTTGTATATCGGTTGCTGCGACATTGTGAAATTAGTGGTGACATCAAACGGTTACGTTACAGGTGGCACAGCCCAGTTGCAAGCACATGTGCATGGTGGTCATTGCAACGTGTCAATATATGTATGTGGAGTTGGTTGCAATGTTTCAGGGATATGGAACGTCGTGGTAACATAACGCTTGTGCAGCGATTTGGAGGAATTGCATGCTTCAGTTTTATCATATGGTTGTAACGATAATAAAGAAGATAACAGCTGTAGCGGAGGAAGGGAACTCGTTACTTGTCCTCTGACTGAACTCTTAAATAGGCGGTTCTGTACACATTGAAGGCAGAGGTTGTTAGCGCACAGAGCTTCGTTTCCCTGTTACGAGAAGCTTGGGGAGTATGTGAAGTGCGCAGATGCTGTTTCTTTTGAAGTCGACATTCTCTGTTATAATTTAGCTTTCTTTGCTTTTCGAAGGCTAATTGTAATTTTCAGAGGAGAGGTCTTAAAGACTTTGTACAGCATTCTGTTTATAGTGGCTGAAGTTTATTCCAGAACCATTTTTGTACCATCTTAACAAGATTAATTGGATCGGTACCCATTGGAGAGGGACCCGGAGACGTAGCCCAGTGGAGGGGGTAAACTCTGTTATCAACTTCTGTTTGTGACTCTCTGATTCTTTGTTTCTTTTTATATCTGTCTACCAGTTTTTGCTGTTCTCATTTCGGATTTCTCATTCTTGTCTTAGTTTGCTGTTTATTTCGATTTCTAAGCATTCAATTGATGTTAATGCTATTCCAGGAATTAAGTAAACTGATTAAACGCATTCACTAAACTTTTAATGCACACAAGTTGAGGTCCGACGGATCATGTTATGGTATCAGAGCAGGTTAATTGCTTGTGCAAGTTTGTGAATGCTTACTAGGTCCAGGTTAAATCTTGGTGAAGGATAATTAATTGAAGGAGATCCTGAGATTGGCTTGAGGAGAATATTCTCAAGAACTATGTCTTCTCCACGAGGGGAAGAAGAAGGACATACAGAACAGAAAAAAACTGTTATTTCCGAAACTGAGTTTTTGGAGGCTTTTATCAGCATGAAAGCCATGATGGAAATTCTACTCGATGAGCGAGCAGAAAGGAAGAAGAAAGAAGAAGGATATTCATCCAGATATGAAGAAGTAAAGAAGGAAGAAAAGGGTAAAGAAGTAGGAGGTGATGGTGATCCTCCTGAAACTCATCAAAATTTCTCTTCTTCTCATACTTCTCATTCAAATAATGCAAGTCCTAATATGCCTTATTTCAAATTGGATGTAAAATTTGAATTACCAATTTATAATGGAGATTTAGATGCTGAAAAGTTAGACAATTGGATGAAGCAGCTTGAAGTATATTGCAGGGTGCAGGGCATTACTGATGACCCTTCTAGAATTCAATTGGCCACTTTGAGAATGAGTGGAATGGCTCTTACTTGGTGGGAGAGCAAGATTCAGCAATATCTTCGAAAGAACGGTAAAATTATTTCAGTTTGGAATGAATTCATTGAAGTACTAAGGAAGCAATTTTATCCTTTAGGTCACATGCATCAATTAACCATGAGTTGGCAAATGTTTAGACAAGCTAAAGGAAAAAGCATTCAAGATTATACTCATGAATTCAGGAAGAGGGCAATTGCATTGAATGTTTCATTAGATACATAGGAAACTCTTCTTAAGTACATTGGTGGCATGCATTCTTATTTGAAGCATACTTTGTTGATGTTTAAACCCAGTAATTTGGATGATGTATGTGTTCAAGATACCCATTTAGAAGCCGGGGGTAAGCATGCTAATGATACTTTTGTGAAGAAATCCTTTAAATTTGACAGCAAATCGAAAGGAAAAGATAAGGGGAAAAATAAGATGGCTACGGTTAAGAAAGAGGGTGAAAAGACTACATGTTCACATTGTCAGAAGGGACATGATGTCTCTAAGTGTTGGAAACTCCATCCAGAGTTAACGCCAAAGAAGTACGGAGGAAACAAAGATAACGACAAATAAAAAGCTACTGCAACAGTTATTCAAGACTTGGGATCCGACTCAGGTGATGAAACAAAAGTTACAGCTGTCGGAATCCAGGGTAAGAATAAAAGTATCTCACTTCCTGTTGACGCAAAACCAAGTTCTAGTGCAAGTACAAATCTGCCATCTACTTCTAAGAAAAATGATAAAAATAGAAGTGCACTGTTTCATGTTCATGTCATTGCAAATCACACAAATATTGATACATTGTTTGATAGTGGTTCACAAGTAAATCTGATATCAGAAGAAGTGGTTAAGAAATTGCATTTAGTTACTATGCCTCATGAAAAACCCTATCCTCTTGGTTGGGTTACTAATGATACACAATTGCAAGTTACAAAGAAATGTGTATTAAAGTTTGCAATTACTGAAAAGTTCATGGATGAGGTAGAATTGGATGTAGTACCACTTGACATATGTGGAATTGTACTTGGGAGCCCATATTTGTATGACCGAAAAGCAGTATTTTATAGAGAGTAGAATAAGTATCATCTTTTTAAAGATGGTATAGATTATATTGTACGAGCACATTAGACAAAAACCAATCTAGCAATAGTTTCTGCAAGACAAATGAAGAGGATGGTAAATGCTAGTAAGAATTTTGTGTTAATGATGGTTAAGATGAAAAATGATGAGATATCTAAATCTTTTGAAGGATGTGACCCTAAGCATAAATATGAACTGATTGAAATCATTTCTGAGTATGATGATATGTTTCAAGATCCGAAGGGGTTACCACCAAAGAGAGAGATTCAGCATGAGATACATTTGCAGCAAGAGGTGCCACTCCCGAACATAGCCATGTACCAGATGTCTGTAATGCAGAACAAGGAAATCAAGAAGCAGGTTCAAGAGCTGATTGAGAACGGGGTCATCCAACCAAGCACTTCTCCTTGTGGCTCTCCTATAGTCTTGGTTCCGAAAAAGGATGGGTCTTAGAGGATGTGAATCAACTATAGGGCCCTTAACAAAATCACCAATAAAAACAGGTATCCTCTTCCTTGTATTGATGATTTGCTTGATCAGTTGAAACATGCAACTTACTTTACAAAATTGGATCTGCGTAGTGGGTATCATCAAATCCGTATTGCTGAGAAAGATGCTTGGAAAATAGTGTTTAAAACAAAACAAGTTTTGTATGAATGGATTGTGATGCCTTTTGGGCTCTGTAACACACCTGCTACTTTCATGCGTGTCATGAATGATGTCTTTTGTTCATTCATTGATGATTTTTTAATTGTATATTTGGATGATATCCTTGTGTTTAGCAAAACATGGGAAGAGCACATTATACATGTGAAGAAAGTTTTAGATGTACTGAGGAAGGAGAAGCTTTATGTAAACATGTCTAAATGTGAGTTTGCTAAAACTTCTTTAGTATATCTGGGCCATATTATTGGTGGAGGCCACCTGCGAGTGGACCCAGCCAAAGTTGCTGTCATTGTAGACTGGCCATGGCCTAACATCGTTATTGAAATCAGAAGTTTTCTGGGTGCAATTCAGTATTGGAGGAACTTCATTTCTGGGTTTTCTTCCATTGCTGCTCCATTACATGCGCTGACAAGCATTAAAGAAATTTTCTAGTGGGGAGGAAAGCATCACAGAGCCTTCGACACTTTGAAGGAAAGGATTAGCACAGCACCAGTTATGACGTTTCCAGATTTGCAGTAGCCATTTGAGATCGAAACCGATGCCATCGGGTTTTCCATGGGAGCTGTTTTGATGCAAGGGAGGAAGCCAGTCTGTTACCATTCAGAAACGTTCTCTACTGCGGTAAGTAACTATCCGACTTATGAAAAAGAGTTGTATGCTTTAGTACAGAGTGTGAAGAAGTGGAAACATTATATCATGGGAAAAGAAACAGTCATACATATTGATCATCGGCCACTTCAATATTTACAATCTCAGACTAAAATACAACAAAGTAGGCATTTAAGATGGATGGGATTCTTACAAAAGTTTCATCTCATAATTAAGTACAAAAAGGGAATTCATAATAAGGTAGCAGACATGCTATCAAGGCCTCCTACAAATGCCTCAATCATTCTTCAAAACAGTTCCTTAACACATGAAAGTTATATTGAACAGTATGCAGAAGATAAAGATTTTAAGAAAGTATATGCATCACTAACACATGGTAAACAGGAAGAGAACTATTATGTGAATAATCAACTCCTGTATCATCTCGGTAAACTTTGTATTCCAGAGAACGAGAGAATGCATGTGATTCGAGAAGCACATAGTTCATTGATTGCAGGACATTTTGGATTAAGTAAAACACTGCCATTATTGCAGAATCATTTTTATTGGCCTCAAATGCAAGAAACTGTAGCTAAATACATAAGAGGTTGTGTTAAGTGTGCAACAAGTAAGCCTAGCAATAGGAAATTGGGTTTGTGCACACCTCTTCCAGTTTCTTCTAGTCCTTGGGAAAGCATTTCGATGGACTTTGTAGGAGGACTACCTATGTCCAGAAAAGGGCATGATTACCTATATGTTGTTGTGGACAGATTCAGCAAGATGTGTATCTTAATGCCATGTAACAAACAGATCACTGCTGAACAAACAACTCATCTATTCTTTCAGAATGTTTTGGGTACATTTTGTGTTACCCATGTCTATTGTATCTGATCAGGATTCCCGGTTCTTGGGAGAATTCTGGTCAACTTTATGGGAGCTTTATGGATACTAAACTTAAGAAAAGTACAGCTTTTCATCCACAGACCTATGGGAAAATAGAGGTAGTAAACAGAACATTTATTCAGCTACTCAGAGGGTATTGTAGTAAACTTCCTAAACTTTGGGATGAGCTGTTGCAGTATATACAACATGCTTACAATCATGTAGTTCATTCTTCCACGAAAAGATCTCGTTTTGAAACTTGTTTGGGTTATCTACCAAAAACACCGATGGACTTCTCTTTTGGAAAAGATGCAGTGGATGTATATCATGATGCAGATAAAGCTCTAAGATTCATTCAGAGGATCCAAGTAGTGCAGCAAGCAGTTCAGGAACAGTTGGAGAAGAGCCAGGAAAAGTACAAAGCCAGGCATGACAAGCATCGAGTTGATCATCAATTTCAGGTTGGTGACAGAGTTTGGTTACATATCACCAAAGAAAGAATGAAAGGTGAAGGTAAAAAGCTTAAGCCTATCAGGTATGGTCCTTTTCAGATCTTGGAAAAGATCGGTACTAATGCTTTTCACTTGAATTTACCTCCATACATGCAAATTTATTCAGTTGTCAATGTTGAGAATCTTAAACTGTATGAGCTTCCCATGATGATGGATAAGGAAACTAACATACAGATTCCTTCACTTGATGATATGGCACCTGAATACATGAAAGAGTTGCAGGATGATGTTATTCTTGACAGAAATGTAAGAACTTTATGAAGGAAAATACTAAGTACCTTCGAGTGGGGCTTAAAGTCAGGCATCCTAGCAAGGCAAGATGGATGGAGATTCGAAAAGTGAGGGAGTTGTACCCTAACTTACTTGCAGAATGATTCAAGCTTTTGGTGGTCTAAAAGCTCTCCAATGGGGAGGAATGATCCGGTGGATTAATCATCTTCAAAAATTACACTGATCCAATATGGTACAATAGTTATTAATCATATGTTTTTAACTCATATGCTAAACATAGCGCAAGGACCACGTAGTTATCACATGGTGCGCAGTTATCGCATGGCCCGCACAGGTGTCGCATGGTGCATAGCTTATCGCATGAGCCATGCAGTTATGTATGGGCCGCGCAGTTGTGCACTGTCGAGGGGAACATTGAATGGTTCGTGGAAAAATCCCACGCGATCCCGTTCACTGCGACATATCTCTATCACGTTTTCCATGACATACCTCTATCACAGTTGTTGTGACATAGATGTCTTGTTTGCTGTGACCTGTGTATATCGGTTGCTGTGACATTGTGAAATTAGGGGTTACATAAAACGGTTACATTACAAGTGGCACAACCCAGTTGCAAGCACATGTGCGTGGAGGTCATTGCAACGTGTCAATATATGTGCGTGGAGTTGGTTGCAACGTTTCGGGGATATGGAACGTCGTGGTAACATAACGCTTGTGCAGTGATTTGGCAGAAATGCATGCTTTAGTTTTAGCATATGGTTGTAACGATAATAAAGAAGATAACAGTTGTATTGGAGGAAGGGAACCCGTTACTTGTCCTCCGACTGAACGCTTAAATAGGCGGTTTTGGCCACATTGAAGGTAGAGGTTGTTAGAGCATATAGCTTTGTTTCCCTGTTACGAGAAGCTTGGAGAGTCTATGAAGTGCGCAGATGCTATTTCTTTTGAAGTCCACATTCTCTGTTATAATTTATCTTTCTTTTCTTTTCGAAGGCTAATTGTAATTTCCAGAGGAGAGGTCTTAAAGACTTTGTACATCATTCTGTTTACAGTTGCTGAAGTTGATTCCAGAACCATTTTTGTACCATGTTAACAAGATTAATTTGATCGGTACCCATTGGAGAGGGACCCGGAGACGTAGCCCAGTGGAGGGGGTGAACTCCGTTATCAACTTCTGTTTGTGACTCTCTGATTCAGTGTTTCTTTTTATATCTGTCTACCAGTTTTTGATGTTCTCATTTCGGTTTTCTCATTCCTGTCTCAGTTTGCTGTTCATTTCAGTTTCTAAGCATTCAATTGATGTTAATGCTATTCCAGGAATTAAGTAAACTGATTAAACGCATTCACTAAACTTTTAATGCACACAAGTTGAGGTCCGACGGATCACTATTATATACTAATATATACTCCATTCATGGATCAGCCTCAAGAAATCCATTGGAAAGCATCCAAAAGGATCCTTAACTTTGTTCAGGGAACAAGGACACATGGGATCTTCTATAAAGCAAAATATGATCTTGAGTTGATTGGATTTACTGATAGTGATTGGGCAGGTGATAGCACAGATAGAAATTCCACTTTAGGATATGTGTTCATGCTTGCAGAAGGACCAATCAGCTGGTCAAGCAAGAAGCAGAGTACATAGGAGTTGTTAATGCATCAAATCAATGTTTATGGTTGCAGGGTTTACTTGGAGAGTGTGGCTTCGAACCAGAGTACTCAACTACCATCTACTATGATAACCAGAGTACCATTCGAATCTACAAAGATCCAGTTCAGAAGCAGAGAACCAGACACATTGAGATCCATATGCACTACATGAGAGAACTTGTGCATGATGGCACCATTCACCTACTCTTCTGTTCATCTTCAGAACAAGTAGATGATATCTTCACCAAAGCATTTTGTGAGAAGACCTTCAGCAATCTCAAATCACTATTGGGGATTGCTGATCATGCTATGAAAGCATGAGTGAAGACAAGATTCTACAATTTTGTTTTACAGTCCATGTTTAAGGGAGGATTTTCCCAAGTTTGGTTTTGCCTCTTTCCTTGTTTAAATGGACATGCAGTATGTAAAGGGTGACTAAGCCTTGTTGCTAGGCCCTATAATTTTCTGATATATTACTCATAATTCAGGCTTAAGGGGGGGTGTTAAAATAATCAACCCATATTTTACCCACTTAGACATTAATTCCATTTTTTTTGTCTTATTTTCCTAGTTCATGTGTCCCACCTTGTGCAAGTTGTCATTTTCCTATCTATAATGGTAAAACTTGCCTTATTTGACTCATATAGCGCATGGGAGAGCTAAAGGAATCAATTCTGCTTTATTCCTGGCCTCCTAGGTGCTCTTCTGCTTTTTCTACTTTATTGCCTGCTTTTTCAGTGTTCTAAGGAAAAAGGAAAAGCTAAACTAGGTGAGGTTGACTAGTTTTTTGTCCTACACATACTCCTCTCTTTTCTCCATGAAAAAGAATCTATGAGCTGCCATTCCACCACTCTTTAGCTTGCCTAATCCTTTTTGCCAATTCGTGAGCTCCATGACAGATTTGGGATCAGCTTTTTACACCTATGGGGGATTTGCTTATTTTTGGTAAGCCTTCTTTATGCTAGATTCGAATTGCTCCTCATGCATTCGAATCCCTGATGTATGTTATTTATTCAACAACCTATTATTTCTTAGGGTTGTCTATTGTACAGTGAGTTAATAGAGTTTAGTGTTCAGCTCCAATTTTCAGTCTCTTTGTGAGTGATTTTGCATAATCAATTGTTAATTGTTGTGAGTAAAATTAATCTATCACCTGGTTCAATTTCCACAACATAATCTATGGCACATTGGAGGAGACAACAAAAAATTGGTGTCTTTAGACACCAACAAATAGAAATCAGAAAATAGCATGCTCTGGAGTTGTTGCAATTTACTTTTTTTGATGTTTTTTATATTAATGTACATTTAATTACATTGTTGGCTCAAATCTTGCATTGGTGGGTCAACTCTGCAAAACCCTCGACTGTGCATGTGTTTGTAGGGTTCCCATATAGTCCTTTCCCATACATACTTTTAGAACCCAACGCCATCCAATTTTGCTGCTTCGTTTGGTTTTTCGCGCCCGAACCGAAAGTCACCAAGTTTCCATGAACCACATTTTCATGCGACTTTCAAATAAACATAACTCAAAAAATGGAGGTCGGATCGATGAATCGTCAACTCCATTTGTCTCTTGGCATGCGATTACCTCTAGGTGGCCCTCTACCTCGTGTTTTCATGTCCCAGTGACTTCAATGTGCATTCATTTCGTAAAATAGAGTTTTGCTCATTTTCCTTCAATGCAACTCTAGAATTGGTGGGTCAAATATGAAAAAACCCCGTCCGTTCCTGTGTTGGTAGGGTTCCCATATCGGCCTTTCCCATATAGACTTGCAGGAGCCAACGACATGCAATTTTGCTGCTCCTCTTGCTTTTTCATTCCCAGACCGAAAGTCACAAACTGTCCCTGAGCGACATTTTCATGCGAATTTCAACTTAACATAACTCGTAAATCCATGAGTATAGAGATGAGAGGCTATGTTATTTTCATTAAAGTAGAAACCAAAAGGCCATATAATGCTATTCTACACTTACAAATTGAAAACCAACTAGGGTTTCATGAACTACAAATTGCATGTTATTACTAAGGTTGGAAATCTATGAGATGGAACTAGGGTTTTATGACCTCTTTAGGTTTAAATGATTAGATTGGTTAGTATAGTTTAAGTAGAAACCAAAAGGACATATACCTAGGCTATGCACATACATGAAACAAAATGAATAGGGTTGAACATGGATCACTAGTGGAAGCTCACATGCGTGCATGACTTAGAAGTAGAAACACAAGTACATGAATTATCAGAAATCCATGAGTACAGAAATAAGAGCCTCTATGTTATTTTCATTAAAATAGAAACCAAAAGGCCATATAGCCCTAGTATACACTTACAAACTAAAAACCAACTAGGGTTTCCTGAACTACAAATTGCATGCTATAACTAGGGTTGACAAGTTATGAGATGGAACTAGGGTTTTATGACCTCTTTAGGTTTAGATCATCAGATTGGTTAGTATCATTTAAGTAGAAACCAAAAGGTCATATACTTAGGCTATACACATACATGAAACTAAATGAATAGGGTTGAACATGGATCACAAGTGGAATTTCACATGCATGCATGACTTAGAAGTAAAAACACATGTACATGAATAGCAATCAAAACCAAGGTTTCATGAATTATAAGAAATCCATGAGTATAGATATGAGAGGCTATGTTATTTTCATTAAAGTAGAAACCAAAAGGCCATATAGCCCTAGGCTACACTTACAAATTGAAAACCAACTAGGGTTTCCTGAACTACAAATTGCATGCTATAAGTATCATTGTGACCTCTTTAGGTTTAGATCATAATTATATTGGTTAATATAATTTAAGTAGAAACCAATCATAGCACCTTCATAATAAGCAATAAGCATTTTTTTAAAAATCAGATTTTGTTTAAAAACCAGCAGTAAATAAATTATTTAAACTCAGAATTTGTAGTTTGAGGTAAATATGGTAGGTTAAGGTTCTAGGGTAGTCTAGGATGGTTTAGGATGTTAGATGAGAGGGTAATGATGAGGTTTAGGTAGCTGATTTATGGCGTATTAATTTCAACCAGAAAGAATTTAGGTAGTGTATGGTATGGTTATGATGTTATGATGTTAGTGTATGGTATGGTATGGTATGGTATGGTATGTTAGTATGGTATGGTATGGTATGATGTTAGTGGTATGGCTATGATGTTATGATGTTAGTGTTATGATGTTATGATGTTAATGTTATGAGGTTAGTTTATGGAATTTAGGTAGTGTATGGTATTGTTATGATGTAAAAAAGTTGATGATAGCCCTACATGGATAGCTAATTGAACCATGATCTTGGTATTTCATTAAGGATGTATTTATGAAGTTATATATCTTTCTGATTTTCATAGATACAATTCATTTGTCTTGGTCTTGTATGAATTTTTGATCATATGTTTGTAGGATGTCCTGAACAACTTATGATGTGGTGTCTAGTGATTATCTCCCATGGTGTTGATTTAGTGATTATCTCCCATGGCTTACTTAATGGTTACTTGATCTTAGTTGGATGATTCATACATTATTCCTTTAAGTATTGGAGATATTCAAATAGTTAGTAGGATATGTCATGATAAGGTCTAGCATATATCATAATATCACATAGGTGAACTACACATTATCATTTTAATTAAACACATACTTAATGAAATACATAGGTAAACATATCTAAAAGGAATATAATAAATATCATGTTCCAAAATCAAGTCAACCATATATATAAATTTGAACCATGCTTTATATTATATGTACATATAATGTTTTAAAAAATGGCATACAATGGCCATAATACAAAATAGTGGATCAAACTGTACATCTATGTGTATACAAACAAAACGTTAAATGTATGTATCCCACCTATACATTAATTCTATTTATCCCCCCTTTCACTGCCACTATCAGTGTCTTGTGAGAATTCCATCTTTCTTTTTCGATTGCTTAGTGGTTATCCCCAACGCTGAACAAGAGGGACAGATCTCATTTGCGGAGACTATAGACAAACCAAAATTTGTAAGTTAGTTTACCAACCTATAAAAATTATATCTACATTTGTTCAAATTCCAAACCAATATAACATTTTTACTTACTACCCGTGAGTAATTTATAGTGGGTTGTGGTGTAAGTGATGAACCCTCACTAGCAGCGAGC
>LPNX010333885.1:0-21736 GCA_001517045.1 Pseudotsuga menziesii | reverse complement strand
GGGGGGGGGGGGGATGTGGGTGAGCGATGACCCCGATTGGGTGCTCTTCAAACACCAATCGCTCACTATCAAGCTGCATAAAATAATATATATGTCAATGTCAACATATCAATGGGTGCAACAAGGAAAATGATACTTGCATGTACAAAAAGAAATATAAGCAAGATAAGCAATATCATAAATATACTTGGGGGTCGTGAAGAGGCGTGTAACCCGTGGGTGGAACAACTGACACTAGGCTAAAAGGATTGGCATATGAATTAGCGAGCAAGGCTGCTCGGTGGATAGTTGTATCAAACATAGGTTCCTACGTACAAAAACATAAAGATATAATTAGATGATTTCAAATAATTAAAAAAGTACACGTTAAATCATTAAAAGCACAATTAAAATAAAGCAAGACATAAACGTACCTGATGGGGGGTCAAAGGTGGGTCACCAACAACATCAATTTGGTGCTCTTAAAGCATTGCTGACTTACTAGAAGCCTGCATAAAGTAACATATGTCAATGCCAGATAATAAAAATAAAATGAGACATATAATACATGGACGAAAAATGATGTTTTCAAAGCAAGAAAAACATACATGTACCTTGGGGGGAGACGTGGGTGACCAACAACTTGGATTTGGTGCTATTCAAGCACCATTGGCTCACGAGATGCCTGCATAAAGTAACATATGTCAATGTTAGAAAACACAAAGAAAACGAGACATATACTACATGGACAAATAATGAATTTTTCAAAGAAAGAGAGACATACACGTACTTGGGGGGGGGTAGAGGTGGGTCACCAACAACATCAATTTGGTGCTCTTCAAGAAGCAGTGCCTCACTAGATTCCTTGCTAAAGTAACTTATGTCAGTGTCAGATAATACAAAGAAAGCGAAACATACATGTACTTGGGGGGGAAGAGGTGGGTCACCAATCAAAACGGTTGTTCGAGTGGCATACATATCATGCTATGGAACAAAACATAAATATACAATTAGAAAATTTCTAATAATTAAAATCATACACGTTGAATTATTAAAAGAATAATTAAAATAATACCTGTGTTTGGGAATCTTCCTCTGCATGTGGGGGACTTGCCTGCGATTCAACAAACTCATTGTTCCCACCCGGCATAAAACATATTGTATTTAGATTAGGATGCATTGAATGTTGCTATCTCTACTATAAATATGTAAATAACGATGACAAATCAAAAAGTAAATTTCTTACAGCTAATCGCGAAGCACCGAAGCCATATGCAGCATTGACCACTGCATCAATGTCATCAACATCAACTGTCAAACTATGCGAATCTGGGATTTCATGAGACATCATCTTTATATTTGTTCACATAAATTGTTAGACAATTAAATAGAAATAAATCACAAAACAATTGAAAACTGTGATATAAAACAAAATATAATATGTAAAGAATGAGTTTTACTTACATATCGAAGTAATCCATTGTCCCGGAACTCTGAAGCGGGCCCATAGCATATGCCTCCACACATTGTGCAAGGGTGTGGAAATAAATGACTCTCTAAACCCTCTATGTCTCCAGTGTGATTTGTAGCTCTAGTACGGTCTAGAAACCTAGTAAGTAGATCCTTAGTGTGCAATGGGCCAGTCTCAGAAGTGCCAACCCTTTGGCCTACATTGCCTTGGACAACAGTCCCACATTGAAGCAATGTATTTTTTAATTTGAATAAGGCCTCCTATGTATCATCAATCACGATACCTGCATGAGGATATACCCGAGGGATTTTTCGTGTGCGTGGAGGGTGTGGCACATGGTTAGGATCAGTCCTAGCCCCTTCCCTATCTTGGGGCATCCTATGGCCCACACTGTGGAACTCTAAAATATCAAAATAGTTCACATGTTTCCCCAAGATAAAACTTCCACAGGAAATAGAATGGGATGTATCTACTCCCATGAGGGTTTTCATCGAAGACCATGTACTAGTGATCCATTTAATTGAATTTCACATTTGGTTCCATGCACGAGTCTAGGGAAATGTGTGGTTGACTGGTGGGTGGAACCAATCAGGTGCTAGGGTCCTGAAATAATGAAAACAATTGTTCTTTGGTTTTTCTATTTTTTTTACATCTTTATAGCTCAACCCATTGGAATAGTATTGCCTCTTGAAATCTTTATACGAGATAATGTTATAAAGTGCTCCATGGGAATTAACAATTGTGTTTGTTAGGGTATGTAATTCCTCGTCTACTGATTTTCTGAAATGGACCCCCCCTATAAATAGTGAGCTAAGGAGCCTCAATGAACCCAAATGAGCCAGAATCTCTAAATTTCGGTCTTGTTCCCCCTCCGTGTTTGGGTTTGTGTTTGGGTCTTGGTTATTAGTGGTTTTATTTTGCACATTTTCTTCAACATTTTTGTTCTCTGTTAAGATTAAAACAACAATTTCAATTTTTTTAATATTTCATTGTTTGATTTAATTCAACAATATTTATTAAATTCGTTTTTAAAATAACAAAAACTATAAAATTAACAAACACAAAAGAAAATTGACAGCAATTTTGAAGGAAATGACCACTTACCTTCCATTGCATCCAACTTTTGAATCAACCCTTCCAAATTCACCTCAAAAGTCACTCAAACTCCAATTGCCCTTCTGATTTTTTGCACTCCCATTCTTGTGGCCTTGACTGTGAAATGAGAAATTGAGGCCGCGGGCATCTGTTTTCTTTTTGTTTTTGTTTTGCAAATCGCAAGTGCGATATATCACATGTGTGATATATTGCACTTATGATTTGTAACTCTTACAAAAAACAAGTGGGATATATCACACATGCAATATAGGCTAACTAAGCTTAGCCTCTATTTTGGGCTCGGGGTTTCCAAACCTAGCCACAATAATGCATATGCGTTATAGATTTACATTTCGGATGCACGTTCTTTATTTCTAAAGTGGCACTAAAAAGTGGAACCAACTTCATGTGAGAGTACATATATATATATATATATATATATATAAACTGTTAAACCCTAATAAGGGTAAAACTCGTAAAGACTTTCTTAGGATAGCTATATAGTTTCCTTATCTTTCAACAAAAACAATGTTTATTTTAAACATACCAAGCGTTTTAAATCTATAGTAGAGATTACACATAGTATATATGCACATGTTAATCCTTACAACATTAACTCTTTAACTTCGAACTGGAACCTTTAAGTAAACCACTTTGTTAAGATATGAACCCTATTTGATCCGGTGGATTATTCATCTTCAAAAATTACACTGATCCAATATGGTACAATAGTTATTAATCATGTGTTTTTAACTCATATGCTAAACATAGCGCAAGGACCGCGCAGTTATCACGTGGTGTGCAGTTATCGCATGACCCATGCAGGTATCGCATGGTGCGCAGCTTAACGCATGAGCCGCGAAGTTATGTATGGGCCGTGCAGTTGCGCACCGTCGAGGGGAACATTGAATGGTTTGTGGAAAAATCCTGCATGATCTCGTTCGCTTCGACATATCTCTATCATGTTTGCTGCGACATACCTCTATCACGGTTGTTGCGACCTGTGTATATCGGTTGCTGGGACATTGCGAAATTAGTGGTGACATCAAACGGTTATGTTACGGGTGGCACAACCCAGTTACAAGCACATGTGCGTGGCGGTCATTGCAACATGTCAAAATATGTGCGTGGAGTTGGTTGCAACGTTTCGGGGATATGGAATGTCGTGGTAACATAACGCTTGTGCAGCGATTGGGCGGAATTGCATGTTTCAGTTTTAGCATATGGTTGTAACGATAATAAAGAAGATAACAGCTGTTGCAGAGGAAGGGAACCCGTTACCTATCCTCCGACTGAACGCTTAAATAGGCGGTTCTGGCCACATTGAAGGAAGAGGTTGTTAGACCACAGAGCTTTGTTTCCCTGTTACGAGAAGCTTGGGGAGTCTGTGAAGTGCGCAGATGATGTTTCTTTTGAAGTCAACATTCTCTGTTATAATTTAGCTTTCTTTTCTTTTCGAAGGATAATTGTAATTTCCAGAGGAGAGGTCTTAAAGACTTTGTACAGCATTCTGTTTATAGTTGCTGAATTTGATTCCAGAACCATTTTTGTACCATCTTAAAAATATTAATTGGATCGGTACCCATTGGAGAGGGACCCGAAGATGTAGCCCAGTGGAGGGGATGAACTCTTTTATCAACTTCTGTTTGTGACTCTCTGATTCTGTGTTTCTTTTTATATCGGTCTACCAGTTTTTGTTGTTCTCATTTCGGTTTTCTCATTCCTGTCTTAGTTTGCTGTTCATTTCAATTTCTATGCATTCAATTGATGTTAATGCTATTCTGGGAATTTAAGTAAACTGATTAAACACATTTACTAAACTTTTAATGCACACAAGTTGAGGTCTGACGGATCATGTTATGGTATCAGAGCAGGTTAACTGCTTGTGCAAGTTTGTGAATGCTTACCAGGTCCAGGTTAAAGCTTGGTGAAGGAGAATTAATTGAAGGATATCCTAAGATTGGCTCGAGGAGAATATTCTCAAGAACCATGTCTTCTCCACGAGGGAAAGAAGGACATACAGAATGGGAAAAACCTGCTATTTCCAAAACTGAGTTTTTGGAGGCTTTTATCAGCGTGAAAGCCATGATGGAAATTCTACTCGATGAGCGAGTAGAAAGGAAGAAGAAAGAAGAAGGATCTTCATCCAGAGATGAAGAAGTGAAGAAGGAAGAAAAGGGTAAAGGAGTAGGAGGTGATGGTGATCCTCCTGAAACTCATCAAACTTTCTCTTCTTCTCATACTTCTCATTCAAATAATGCAAGTCCTAATATGCCTTATTTCAAATTGGATGTAAAATTTGAATTACCAATTTATAATGGAGATTTAGATGTTGAAAAGTTAGACAATTGGATGAAGCAGCTTGAAGTATATTGCAGGGTGCAGGGCATTACTGATGACCCTTCCAGAATTCAATTGGCCACTTTGAGAATGAGTGGAATGGCTCTTACTTGGTGGGAGAGCAAGATTCAGCAATATCTTCAAAAGAACGGTAAAATTATTTCAGTTTGGAATGAATTCATTGAAGTACTAAGGAAGCAATTTTATCCTTTAGGTCACATGCAGCAATTAACCATGAGTTGGCAAATGTTTAGACAAGCTAAAGGACAAAGCATTCAAGATTATACTCATGAATTCAGGAAGAGGGCTATTGCATTGAATGTTTCATTAGATACATAGGAAACTCTTCTTAAGTACATTGGTGGCATGCATTCTTATTTGAAGCATACTTTGTTGATGTTTAACCCCAGTAATTTGGATGATGTATGTGTTCAAGCTACCCATTTAGAAGCCAGGGGTAAGCATGCTAATGATACTTTTGTGAAGAAATCCTTTAAATTTGATAGCAAATCAAAAGGAAAAGATAAGGGGAAAAAGAAGATGGCTACGGTTAAGAAAGAGGGTGAAAAGCCTACATGTTCGCATTGTCAGAAGGGACATGATGTCTCTAAGTGTTGGAAACTCCATCCAGAGTTAAGGCCAAAGAAGTACGGAGGAAACAAAGATAACGGCAAAGAAAAAGCTACTGCAGCAGTTATTCAAGACTTGGGATCCGACTCAGGTGATGAAACAAAATTTACGGCTGTCGAAATCGAGGGTAAGAATAAAATTATCTCACTTCCTGTTGACGCAAAACCAAGTTCTAGTGCAAGTACAAATCTGCCATCTACTTCTAAGAAAAATGATAAAAATAGAAGTGCTCTATTTCATGTTCGTGTCATTGCAAATCACACAATGATTGATACATTGTTTGATAGTGGTTCACAAGTAAATCTGATATCAGAAGAAGTGGTTAAGAAATTGCATTTAGTTACTATGCCTCATGAAAAACCCTATCCTCTTGGTTGGGTTACTAATGATACACGATTGCAAGTTACAAAGAAATGTGTATTAAAGTTTGCAATTCCTGAAAAGTTCATGGATGAGGTAGAATTGGATGTAGTACCACTTGACATTTATGGAATTGTACTTGGGAGTCCATATTTGTATGACCGGAAAGCAGTCGTTTATAGAGAGTAGAATAAGTATCATCTTTTTAAAGATTGTATAGAGTATATTGTATGAGTACATAAGACAAAAACCAATCTAGCAATAGTTTCTGCAGGACAAATGAAGAGGTTGGTAAATGCTAGTAAGAAATTTGTGTTAATGATGGTTAAGATGAAAAATGATGAGATCTCTAAATGTTTTGAAGGATGTGACCCTAAGCATAAATATGAACTGATTGAAATAATTTCTGAGTATGATGATATGTTTCAAGATCCGAAGGGGTTACCACCAAAGAGAGAGATTCAGCATGAGATACATTTGCAGCAAGAGGTGCCACTCCCAAACATAGCCATGTACCGGATGTCTGTAATGCAGAACGAGGAAATCAAGAAGCAGGTTCAAGAGCTGATTGAGAAGGGGGTCATCCGGCCAAGCACTTCTCCTTGTGGATCTCTTATAGTCTTGGTTCCGAAAAAGGATGGGTATTGGAGGATGTGCATCGACTATAGGGCCCTTAACAAAATCACCATTAAAAACATGTATCCTCTTCCTCGTATTGATGATTTGCTTGATCAGTTGAAACATGCAAATTACTTTACAAAATTGGATTTGCATAGTGGGTATCATCAAATCCGTATTGCTGAGAATGATGCTTGGAAAACAACGTTTAAAACAAAACAGGGTTTGTATGAATGGCTTGTGATGCCTTTCGGGCTCTGTAACACACCTGCTACTTTCATGCGGGTCATGAATGATGTCTTTTGTTCATTCATTGATGATTTTGTAATTGTATATTTGGATGATATCCTTGT
Organism: Pseudotsuga menziesii; assembly: GCA_001517045.1. Classification (NCBI taxonomy): domain Eukaryota; kingdom Viridiplantae; phylum Streptophyta; class Pinopsida; order Pinales; family Pinaceae; genus Pseudotsuga; species Pseudotsuga menziesii. Next base: position 14,890 of record LPNX010333885.1, on the reverse strand, counting down.
GTTTAGCAAAACATGGGAAGAGCACATTGTACATGTGAAGAAAGTTTTAGATGTACTGAGGAAGGAGAAGCTTTATGTAAAAATTTCTAAATGTGAGTTTGCTAAAACTTCTTTAGTATATCTGGGCCATATTATTGGTGGAGGCCACCTACGAGTGGACCCAGCCAAAGTTGCTATCACTGTAAACTGGCCACGGCCTAACACCATTACTGAAATCAGAAGTTTTCTGGGTGCGGTTCAGTATTGGAGGAAGTTCATTTCTGGGTTTTCTTCCATTGCTGCTCCATTACATGCACTGGCAAGCGTTAAAGAAATTTTCCAGTGGGGAGGCAAGAATCAGAAAGCCTTCGACACTTTGAAGGAAAGGATTAGCATAGCACCAGTTCTGACGTTGCCAGATTTCCAGCAGCCATTTGAGATCGAAACCAATGCCAGTAGGTTTTCCATGGGAGCTATTTTGATGCAAGGGAGGAAGCCAGTCTGTTACCATTCAAAAATGTTCTCTACTGCGGTAAGTAACTATCCAAATTATGACAAAGAGTTGTATGCTTTAGTATAGAGTGTGAAGAAGTGGAAACATCATATCATGGGAAAAGAAACAGTCATACATACTGATCATCAGCCACTTCAATATTTACAATCTCAGACTAAAATACAACAAAGTAGGCATTTAAGATGGATGGGATTCTTACAACAGTTTCATCTCGTAATTAAGTACAAAAAGGGAATTCATAATAAGGTAGCAGACATGCTATCAAGGCCTCCTACAAATGCCTCAATCATTCTTCAAAACAGTTCCTTAACACATGAAAGTTATATTGAACAGTATGCAGAAGATAAAGATTTTAAGAAAGTATATGAATCACTAACACATGGTAAACAGGAAGAGAACTATTATGTGCATAATCAAATCCTGTATCATATCGGTAAAATTTGTATTCCAGAAACATTTTGGATTAAGTAAAACACTGTCATTATTGCAGAATCATTGTTATTGGCCTCAAATGCAAGAAACTGTAGCTAAATACATAAGAGGTTGTGTTACGTGTGCAACAAGTAAGCCTAGCAATAGGAAATTGGGTTTGTACACACCTCTTCCAGTTTCTTCTCGTCCTTGGGAAAGCATTTATATGGACTTTGTAGGAGGACTACCTATGTCCATAAAAGGGCATGATTACCTATATGTTGTTGTGGACAGATTCAGCAAGATGTGTATCTTAATGCCATGTAACAAACAGATCACTGCTGAACAAACAACTCATCTATTCTTTCAGAATGTTTGGGTACATTTTGGGCTACCCATGTCTCTTGTATTTGATCAGGATTCCCGATTCTTGGGAGAATTCTGGTCAACTTTATGGGAGCATATGGATACTAAACTTAAGAAAAGTATAGCTTTTCATCCACAGACCGATGGGCAAACAGAGGTAGTAAACAGAACAGTGATTCAGCTGCTCAGAGGGTATTGTAGTAAACGTCCTAAAATTTGGGATGAGTAGTTGCAGTATATACAACATGCTTACAATCATGTAGTTCATTCTTACACGAAAAGATCTCCTTTTGAAACTTGTTTGGGTTATCTGCCAAAAACACCGATGGACTTCTCTTTTGGAAAAGATGCAGTGGATGGATATCATGATGCAGATAAAGCTCTCAGATTCATTCATAGGATCCAAGCGATGCAGCAAGTAGTTCAGGAACAGTTGGAGAAGAGCCAGGAAAAGTACAAAGCCAGGCATGACAAGCATCGAGTTGATCATCAATTTCAGGTTGGTGATAGAGTTTGGTTACATATCACCAAAGAAAGAATGAAAGGTGAAGGTAAAAATATTAAGCCTATGAGGCATGGTCCTTTTCAGATCTTGGAAAAGATCGGTAGTAATGTTTTTCGCTTCAATTTACCTCCATACATGCAAATTTATTCAGTTGTCAATGTTGAGAGTCTTAAACTGTATGAGCTTCCTATGATGATGGATAAGGAAACTAACATACAGATTCCTTCACTTGATGATATGGCACTTGAATACATGAAAGAGTTGCAGGATGATGTTATTCTTGACAGAAATGTAAGAAATTCACGAAGGGGGAATACTGAGTACCTTCGAGTGGGGCTTAAAGGTAGGCATCCTAGCAAGGCAAGATGGATGGAGATTGGAAAAGTGAGGGAGATGTACCCTCACTTACTTGCAGAATGATTCAAGCTTTTGGTGGTCCAAAAGCTCTTCAATGGGGAGGAATGATCCGGTGGATTATTCATCTTCAAAAATTACACTGATCCAATATGGTACAATAGTTATTAATCATATGTTTTTAACTCATATGCTAAACATAGCGCAAGGACTGCGCAGTTATCACGTGGTGTGCAGTTATTGCATGGCCCGCGCAGGTGTCGCATGGTGCGCAGCTTATCACATGAGCCGTGCAGTTATGTATGGGCCCTACAGTTGTGCACTGTCGAGGGGAACATTGAATGGTTCGTGGAAAAATCCCGCACGATCCCGTTCGCTGCGACATATCTCTATCACGTTTGCTGCGACATACCTCTATCATGGTTGTTGCGACATAGATGTCCCGTTTGCTGCGACCTGTGTATATCGGTTGCTGCGACATTGTGAAATTAGTGGTTACATCAAACGGTTACGTTACAGGTGGCATAGCCCAGTTGCAAGCACATGTGCGTGGCGGTCATTGCAACGTGTCAATATATGTGCGTGGAGTTGGTTGCAACGTTTCGGGGATATGGAACGTCGTGGTAACATAACGCTTGTGCAGTGATTTGGCGGAATTTCATGCTTCAGTTTTAGCATATGGTTGTAACAATAATAAAGAAGATAACAGCTATAGTGGAGGAAGGGAACCCGTTACTTGTCCTCCGACTGAACGCTTAAATAGGCGGTTCTGGCCACATTGAAGGTAGAGGTTGTTAGAGCATAGAGCTTCGTTTCCCTATTACGAGAAGCTTGGGGATTCTGTGAAGTGCGCAGATGATGTTTCTTTTGAAGTCGACATTCTCTGTTATAATTTATCTTTCTTTGCTTTTTGAAGGCTAATTGTAATTTCCAGAGGAGAGGTCTTGAAGACTTTGTACAGCATTCTGTTTACAGTTGCTGAAGTTGATTCTAGAACCATTTTTGTACCATCTTAACAAGATTAATTGGATCGGTACCCATTGGAGAGGGACCCGGAGACGTAGCCCAGTGGAGGGGGTGAACTCCGTTATCAACTTCTGTTTGTGACTCTCTGATTCAGTGTTTCTTTTTATATCTGTCTACTAGTTTTTGCTGTTCTCTTTTCGGTTTTCTCATTCCTGTCTCAGTTTGCTGTTCATTTCAGTTTCTAAGCATTCAATTGATGTTAATGCTATTCCAGGAATTAAGTAAAATGATTAAATGCATTCACTAAAATTTTAATGCACACAAGTTGAGGTCCGACGGATCACTATTATATACTAATATATACTTCTCTATGGCCGAGTTCTAGCTTTTGTTCAAACCCTAGATACAGTTCATAAGCAAAACTTTAATAATAACTAAGCTATGTTTCTAGATCGCACTTGTGTAAGGGTTCTTTTCACGAGAATTCGTTCTTGTTAAGGTGACATGGGCAGTTTCTCATAAAAAATTTAATGTAAAATATCAAATATAGATTATCGACGGGCCACAACACTGGTATAGGCCGCAAGCTGAATTGGTGTTGTCATCTACAGTCTATTACTGGCATAACAAAATTTTGAACATCCTTATGGATTAACTTGTTTTATTATAAAAATCAATATTATCCTAAGAATATCTAAACATATTTTCTACAATGGCCTACGACCTCTCTTAAAACTTTTGTAGCATTGAAAAGGCCTTATCATTTAGTTCTTAGGAACAAAATACAACTGTAAATCTAGCACGACGAAACCTTTTTACATAACCCGAAATCAGATAGAGGCCTCACGACCTAGAGTCACTTAACATATATGTTTTAAAGAAATTATATCTATGGCTCCATGGTGTGTTAACAATGTAGTAAAGAATCAACACTGTAACATCAAGATAAGTATTCACGACTACAATATAAGGCCTCACGGATACTTTTAAAATCTCCTTCATAAAAAGATAAACAGTAATAGTCTATTGACAGTGGCTCTATAGCCCATGGATTTCATTCCAAAAATGAATGCAACGGGATAAAGGCCTCACGACCACAATACACTATTTCAAAAGCAGTGAACTATAAAATTCAAGATATATACAAAGCCCTCACAAGTCACTTTGAAACTTAAAAACCATTGCCTGATTTAAGAAACAGTAAATATAATTGACAGTGGCCTTACGATCGTTTTCTAAACCAAATAAGATAGTATAAAGGCCTCATGGCCACATCATTCATAAATTTTTACAAATAGAACATCTATGGTAAAATCCAGTGCATAGAAGCAATGCTTTAATTAAAACTAAATTATAGTATTACAAGCATGGCGTTATACAAGTCCTCACGCAGTCCTTTATATTAAAGTAATTATTCATAGAGACAGTCGTAGACTATTTTCCAAACAAAAACCTTGTCATAATTCGAGTTATCAAAACAAAATTAACACAGTCCATCGACTTCACTGTCGAATCTCTTTCCTTCTTTACATTTCTTCTAAGTCTAAACTAAAGCCTCAAGGCTACCAAAGGATCCTATCACTTTCATAACCAAGAAGATGGACGTAGAAATAGAGTTCCAAACAGTGCCATGGAAATGCAGAACAAGTTGATGTTACTAGACTCAGAGCCACGGGAAGGAAGTTAACAAGTCTTACATAGACTAACACCTTTAACCCCACAGCGAGCTATTTTTTCCTTCTCCATAGTCTTTTGTGCAGAGTCTCATGTTAACATAGGTCATCTTTTGAAAACTCATAGAAAAACTTGATAACCTTCAAACAAAAAGAAAAACAACAAGTGTCAGTTTCTTTACGTGAAGAACGTTTAAAACAAGTCAGTATCGATAGCAAGAATCTGACCACGGGTGTTATCTTCCTTTGTAAGAAAGACACCAAATCCACTTCGGTTCTCCCACCATGAAAATACAGTTAAGCTACATAGTAGCGCAGACAAAGGCCCCATAAAGCCTCTCAAAACAATAACCAAAACCAATTTGAGACAAAGCTTCAGGGACGAATTACACCCTTCCGGAGACACCATTAAACCCTTAGGGTTTTGACCAAAACATTGTTTCCCACAACTAGAGCCATTAAGACCTCCACGTGGCCAGACAATCAAAACATTAAATATACAACGAATATCATTCTTATCAAACTTCCATCACATTATCATGGATCAATCTTCCACTCACGATATAGTTTACACCTTTGTATGGTTATATGAAAGGGCAGGTTGGTAAGGTTATAAACCATAGCTTAATGTATAGAAATGCTTGGTAGCACATGTTTAAAAGGTCATGTTTAGTGTTGTTTGGGTTGAAGATTATATAAGTGGTGAACGTGTGGTGTTCCACCCTTGTTTTAGAGTGAATGTTGGATTTGTAACTTAGAGTCTTGACTGAAAACACATTTTCTACAACTTGGCAACTAGTAGAGAATTAAAGGTAGTTTTAATAACAAAACAGTATCAGCACTTTTGATAAAAAAAAAAGCACTTTGTTGATAAAGAAAACATGCTGATTGGAAAACGCTAAACATAAGTCATGAAAATCATGAGTTTAACTAGGTCATCTTGTAAAAGCCTAAAACTTAAAAGTTACACATGGTCTGGTAGGGAGGGACGAAGTGGAGAAAGGTATGACGACGGTCATGGAAAGTGAGCGGGGCATTGAGTAAGGTGGAAGTCATCAGCGAGGGAAATATTCAACAATTTGTAGACGAGATTGCTGCCAAGGAATCGTCTATGTATGGTTCGCTTGATCGGACAGCTCCTCCAATGGCCGGTAAATTCAAGGAAATAGAGCAAAACTAAAGATATCGTACTGCACTCATAAACTCTGAATGCGACATGCATAAACAGTGGCTGATGTCAATGGTTTAACAGTGATATTATATTCTTTTTTCTTTTGTTTAAATGTAAATCAGAATCCATCGACTTCCAAACGATGCCGGATATGTTTTTTCTTTTTATTTCCTATCAATGATGCATATGCTTTTGTTTTTTTACTGATTATGTTTTTTGAAATGAATAAGTGCATAGCTTTTTGCGTTCTTCTATGAAAACTTAAGATTTGTGTCATTATGTATTTTATTTGTTTTTACATGGCATGAAATTAATTTTTTATAAAATAGGAATATGTATATTCTTAACTTAAGTTTTTAGTAATAAATATTAAGAGTATAAGGCATTATTATATTATTATGGACACAATTTTAAGAATTTGAAAATATAATTATATTTTTATTATAGGTAAATTTTTAGAATTTAAAGTATAGACTTCTTAAGTTAGTTTTTAATTCCAGCTAAAATCATCTAAGGCTAATGTGAGGTTGGTATAAAGATACCAAGGGGTTAAACCATTGAGAATGAAAATGTTGCATTGTAAAATATTAATAACATTAAAAATATTGTTACTTTTAAGTTTAAAGAGAAATTGTGGTGTGAGAAAAATTTAGAGGCTAAAAGAAAATTAAGATATTATAAGGAGATCATCAACCCTAATCTAGAAGATCAAACGTATCTCTCTTTTTAACCAGTTCAAAGAAAAAAAAAATATAGCAAAGATAAAATCGAATTCTCACGAGCTCCATAATGAAACAGGTAGTTGAGAATATGAACATTGAAGATGAAAATCACTTCCTCTTACAGTGCCATGCGTACACCCACATTAGATCGGACCTTCCTATCTTTTAACATGTCAAAATCATAGTGAGCTCAGGTCGCTTCTCTCAAAGCTCTATGAGCATAGGAATACAATTTTAAAACAAACTAATTAATTAGTTTCTTTAGATCGGATAAACCAATGTTTGGTCTAATGGACTTAACCACAACCACCACCACCACCACCATAATATTAAGTGAGAATTTTTTTTACTAAATACAACAATGGACAGATTTGTATATTCAAATTTGAATTAACCTGTATATATATTTTAACAAAATAAACTATTAGCTAATTAGTATAATTTAAAATTATATTTTTATATTTTTTATATTTAAAAATAATAATATTAAAATAAAAGGAATAAGTTTTAAACTTAAATAAGTGGATTAAACGTTAAAATTAAAATAACTGGACTAAGCATTAAAGTCTTTTAGTATTGTTTTTTGAAAATTTTGATAAAGTTTAATATTATTATTAAAGAAAAAAATGATAAAAAACAATTTAATGTAAGGATGTCTTTATAAAAATTAAAGTAATAAAAAAATGTTTTTTTAATAAAATAATATTATTGTAATTGTTGAGAAAACAGGTTGTATATTGAATCACAATACTAATGTACAAAAGAGGCCTATATATATGGCTAATAATACAGACAATATATGTACATAACCAATGTGGGACAAATATAATCTAACAGCCCCCTCAAGCTCAAGGTGGAGTGCGAGAGACCAACTTGAGTTTCGACACAAGATCACGAAAACGCCCTGGAGGATGTGACTTTGTAAAGATGTCCGCGAGTTGATCACGAGATGTGACAGAATGAAGCTGTAGTGAGCCCTGAAGAAGATGATGACAGACAAAATGACAATCAATCTCAATATGTTTGGTCCGTTCATGAAAAACATCATTATGAGCAATCTGAATAGCACTCCTATTGTCACAGTATACAGGAGTAGCAGAAGAAAGAGAGACACCCATATCCTATAACAACCATCGTAACCAAAGAAGCTTCGAGGTAGTGTCAGCTAGAGCACAATATTCTGCCTCGGTGCTAGAGTGAGCAACAACAGTTTGTTTCTTACTTCACCAAGAGATAACCGAAGTGCCAAGTAGGAAACAATAACCAGTGGTAGAGCGACGATCTATCGGATCACCCTCCCAATCAGCATCAGTATAAGCATGCAACTGAAGAGAAGACTGAGAGGAGAAATAGAGCCCATGAAATAATGTTCCCTTCAGGTAGCGAAGAATGCGGAGGACAGCTGAGAAATGAGTAGAGCGAGGAGCAGCCATAAAATGACTCACCTGATGGATAGCATACGAGATATCAGGCCGAGTGACAGTAAGGTAGACAAGACTGCCAACTAAATGTCAATATAAGGTAAAATCACAAAGAGGCTTGCCATCACCAGGAGTGAGACGAGTATTAAGCTCAGTCGGAGTGTCGACAATCTTACTGTCTGTGAGATTATCCCGGGAAAGCAGATCAGAGATATACTTGGCCTGTGTCAAGTAATAACCATCAAAAGAAGAAGAGATCTCAAGACCAAGAAAATAACTGAGAGGGCCAAGATCTTTCATCTCAAAGTGCTGACTGAGGAACTGTTTAAGTTCCTGAATACCGGTGATATTATCTCCAGTGATGATCATGTCATCAACATATAGTAGAAGAAGTATGGTACCCCGAATAGCAAACCATGCTCGAGGAGCCTACTTAAGTCCATATAGAGCTCGACGGAGACGACAAACCTTGTTTGTAGGATGAGATAATCTAGCAGGTGGTTGCATATAGACTTCTTCACTTAAATCACCATTAAGAAAGGCATTCTTGACATCCATCTGACAAATTGACCAATGTCGAGAAGCTGCAATAGCCAGCAGAGCACGCACAGAAGAGAGGCGAGCAACTAGAGCAAAAGTCTCCTACCGTACTCCTGAGTAAAACCTATGGCCACAAGTTGAGCCTTGTACCTATCAATAGTACCATCGGAACAAGTATTTATTTTGTAAACCCACTTACACCCAACCACAGACTTTCCAGGAGGCAAGTCAACCAGATCCCATGTATTGTTCTTGTGTAAAGCATCAATTTCCTCTTTCATCGCAGCCTGCCAAAGAGGGTTAGTGGAGGCCTCACGAAAGGAGTGGGGCTCATGCAAGGTAGCTAAGGAATGAAAGCAATGAAAATCCTGTAAATGGGATGGGAGGGATCTTACTTGGGTGGATCGACGAAGGTCAGGTGGTGGAGTGCAAATTGGATCCTTAGATGGAACAGAACCTGGGGACGCAGGCGGAGCGACGTCAAGAGCATCAGATGACTAGTGTTCGAGCAAGGTAGACTCGGGCAAACATTTCTAGTGGGAGTTGGAGAAAGAGGAATCTCAAGAAGTGTAGTAAAGGGAGGGAAGGATGGCATGCTGAATTTGCCAACTTCATGGAATAGACGATGCTCCCAAAAAACTACATGATGGGAGATGCGAAGACGACGAGAGACAGGATCATAACACCGGTAGCCTTTTTGTTCCACTCCATATCCAAGAAAATAGCACAACCGAGAGCGAGGCTCGAGTTTGGTGCGCTCATGAGATTGGAGTAAAACAAAACATGCAGAACCAAAAACACGAAGATGATGATATGAGGGGATAGAGCCAAACAACCTCTCATGAGGAGTGCAATGATCAAGGAAAGGGGTAGGTAACCTATTGATTGTGTAGACAGCCGTGAGAGTAGCTTCACCTCAAAACAGGGTAGGAAGAGATGTGGAAAGAAGCAGAGCACGAATAGTGTCTAAAATGTGCCTAAGTTTGTGTTCAGCTCGACCATTTTGTTGTGAGGTGCCTGGACACGACAAGTGAGAAACAGTGCCATAATGCTTGAGGATGGCTTGAAAAGCATGTTGAGTATATTCTAAATCATTATCAGAACGAAAGGCTTTGATGGGTTTTGAAAATTGGGTTTCAACCATTTTTGCAAAAGTGCAATAAATATCCAATAATTCAGAACAAGATTTCATTAAAAACATCCAAGTGTAACGAGAGAAATCATCAACAAAGATAACAAAATAACGTGAACCACTCATACTAGCAACAGGAGAAGGTCCCCAAACATCAGAATGAGTTAAATCAAAAGTGTAACACCCTGGTTTTGAACGCCCATTGCATTAGATGTATATGATGTATATATTGTAAATGATCATGGTGCGGAGCTAAAGGCCAAGGCCCCACCATTGATTGGTTATGCTATGTTTTGGGTTGAAATTGTCACCGATGGTATATCGGGGAATGTCTCATACATATTGAGTTTTGTCATCATGTAAATATGCATCTTTAATTAAATGAACCCAACCAGCTACGTTCGCGGCAACTAAATTGAGAAGGGGCATGAATTTTCACAAGGATAAGGGTGGGGGAATTGTCAAACCTTGAGCCATGAGAGAAAATCCATGTGTCACCACCATGTTTTGATTTTCCCATATTTCCTTGTTTTATCCAACCACCACCATTAAAAAAACTGCTGCTGTTAGTTGGGGCAATTATGGCTGGGAGTGGAGTGTGGCAGGACTGTCATTCCTTGCCCACACGCACACTCCACCAGCGGATTGAACCTCATGATGGGTAGACGAATGACTACGCCTCTCATTCCACTCACTCCAGGATGCTATTATTTTCCTTGGTTGTTCATTCTTACATAGGGGCAGGATTCTTGTTCATTCTCATGCATAGAATTTTTCCTGGTTTTGACTCACGCAGCGAGCTGGGTGCCGTGCTCTTTCATTCATGATTTTCCTGTGAAGGGCCATTCACATTTTCGGCTGTATGATCTCCTTACAGACTGGTATGGCCGTGCAATTTTATTGTCATTTCAATGTTGAGATTGGGACCGTTGTTCTTCCCGTGAGTTATGGTTGTCGTCGTTCTCCTCAAGATTCATTGTGTTGCTGTGGTCTCCCTTATGTTGTGTTTGTTGTGGTCTTCTTTACATTTTGGGGATGAGAGTTTGTTCATTTTCGCGCACAGGCATCTATTATGTTTGCTCTCACGCAGCCAGAAGGGGAGCCACTTATCGGTTGTCATTCACATTCTTCCATAGAATAGAATCTGGTGTGTTTTCCCTCTGTATTTTGGGGTCTGGTGCAAGTTTCCCTTACGCACAGGTTGGGAGACTGCATTTTCTTCCCCAGTGTGGGTTGCGTAAGTTTTCCCCAGTGGCTTCGATTGTGTAGAACGGGCTGTTGTTCCCCACGTTTGTTGGTTGTGTATGCTATTACGTTTTGGGGCTGCCGCAGATTGTTTGGAGTCATTTTCCCCTGTTAAGCTGTAATTGCTGATTGATTGCATGCGTGCAATGGTTGGTCTTCGGACTGCATTGGGAGAAAATATGGGGGCTTGGTTTTCTTGATAAACCTAGTGTGTTTGGAAACCACACAGACAGAGCTAGAGGGCTGGCTTTCTTCTCCAAAACCCCTGAATAGCACTGGAAGGGAAGGCAGGGCCTGAGGGACTATGTAGCAGAGAAGGGATTGATTCCTTGTGTTGGGTGTGTGTGGGTGTCTTAGAAGTCAGGCTAGTTCTAGTGTAGGTGTTCCTAGCTTTGTAATAGGCCCACTAGCTTAGCATTTAACCTTTCCTAGCCCCTTGATGGCATGATAAACCTAACCATGTTGGCTTGGCTGTCTTGTTGATGGCCTGATAAAACCAACTGTGTTGGCTTGGTTGTGTTTTGTGTATCCTTGGCTATGTGTAAGCCTGCTTGTTCCTTATTCCTTGGAGAATCATGCCCAACTCGGGGGTGGTAGCGTTGCTGAGAGATTAAGGAGCACGCTGGCCTATGGTTGGGTGGAATGTTGCAGCGACGTAGCTGGTTGTGGAACGAGTTCTTATAAGATAAGTGATCTTGTCCATTCTACTTTTGCAATCATATTTTCTGTTAATGAATGTGATGAACATATTGAATGAATGCTTGTATGAATGTATGTTGCTTCCGCTGTGTGTGATAAATAATTGCATCTGTGTATCTTCTACTTCAATGCATTCTGTTTCAGCATTTTTATGAATTCACATGTTCATGGGGCTGGTAGCCTGGATGGTTAACACCATGGTAGCATCCTCTTCACCGGTCGTAGGTTTTGGTATGCTACAAAAAGAAGCAGTAGCATGAGACTCACTATTATTAAAATGCAAGGCCAGTTGTTTCCCAAGTTGACATGAAATACAATCAAAAGGAGTATTGGACATTGAACCTAACAAACCCTTTAACGCTAAAAGTTGAACGCGAGATGTAGATGCATGACCAAGACGTGAATGCCAAAGTGCAAGAGATGGTGATGATGAAGGGGCAGTAGCAGAGATGCTTGTGGTGGGGAGGTGTAAGGATGAGAGTTCGAACATGTGCCCAATTCTACGCCCGGTCCCATGGGTCTGGCTCGTACGAGGATCCTGCACAAGCACACCAGAAAAGTAAAAAACAAGTCTATATCCAAGTTCACACAGTTGGCCAACAGAGAGGAGATTGAAGGATAATTCAGGCACGTGAAAAAATTTAGAAAGAGAAAGGGAAGGTGTACTGATAGTGCCTATATTTTTAACATTCATAGTAAATCCATCAGCTGTGCAAATCAATGAGGAATGAGGTGAAGGTGCAGATGTGGTAAATGAAGTAGGGTGAGGTGTCATGTGATTGCATCAAGCAGAGTCAAAGAGCCAAGGGGAAGAAGTACCTGGAAAGACTGAGAGGACAGAGGAAGATGCATTACCAAAACGAGATAGGACGACCTGGTTGACTATTGCCTCGAAGTCAGCTGCAGATAAGGTGACACTGGATCCTGATGCCTGGCCAGAGGAAGCAATTGAAGAGGGAGCAGCTGGAGATGAAGCAATTGGAGATGAACCACTCTCAGTATGAGCAACTGCTGCTGTTGGTGTAGTAGATCTTCCCTTACGCCAACACTTGTCAATAGTGTGCCCTCGACATCGACAATAGGGAAATTAATTGTTATCTCGAGTCTTAGGAGGGAGTCGAGGAGTATCAGACCTATCATAATGCTCTCGATGGAATGACGAAGAACTAGAGGATGGTGCAGCCAACACTGTATGACTAGGCTAAGAGTGCATAGTCTGCGATCTAGTCTCGACACAGACAAGTTCGAAGATGGCAGTGTCCAAAGTGGGAAGAGGAGAATGATGTAAAAGTTGCACACAGATAGGCTCAAAATCATCACGCAAGGCCATCAAAAATTGGCGAAGGTGATGTTGATCTCTACGTGTAACATACATCTCAGATTCAGTGGGATCCTTCCAAATAGGATCAGAAACATCAATTTGGTTGCACAAGAATTGCATGCGAGCAAGAAAATCATTTATACTCTGACCAGGTTCCTGCCTCAGATGGAAAAGCTCAAACAGAAGCTGATACTCGTGAGCACCATTTACAGAAGAATAACGAGAAGCAAGCATATTGTTATACACCAGAATGGCACCTCTCCGTCCAAGTGTCGACTTTCCTTATGTCGACACGCAAAAGGACACTTATGGATTGAGGTTTGCCTAGAATACTGTAGCTGTGCTTATTATGGAATACATTTCTGCCTTTACCTTGCCAGTTACTTTGCCATTTTAGCCATGTTAGGATGTATGCGCGACTCTATATATTGACAACTCGTGCATTAATCGCGAGTCTCCCTTGTAGCAAGTCGAGCATCCTTGTATGCGTAGGTTGCTCTTCTATATAGTCATGCATCACTCGCAGGTTGCTCTACTGCAGACCCGCGCATGTGTATCTTAACATTTTAAACTTTAAAACACGCGTTAAGTAGAGATTAGTTATGTCATATAACTGGATTTCCTTAACTGCTGTAACTTCTCTAACCTTCGAACTACCTTATTTCACCCATATAAATAGAGGTAGGGAAGGCCATGTGGGGGACTTTGAATTTATGCATTGTTATGCTGGAGGAATCGGGATTCTCTTTGCCTACACCTTTGCCTTGGAGGTCTTTCCCTTGTATTGTAGAGCTTGAAGGCTGAGTTCTTTGGAGAAGAGAAACAACAGATCTAGATCAAGGTTTCGTGAGGTGCCAAACTTGAAGAGAAGGTATATTTGTACTTGTTTTCAAGATTAATAAAGATGTGATGTCCTTCTTCTTCCCAAATAATTGTTCAATGTGTGATTGAATCTCTGTTTATGATCATATTATAATGTTATTCAGATCATTTGTTTATGTTTATTTGATTATCATTTCTTTATATGTGGTCATAATGGTTTGAGGAAGGTATAACTTGTTTTGCAGGTCCCTTGGAGCGAGAGGAGCAAGAAGAGGATTGAAGAGAAAGCTTGGACCAACCTTCAGTTAGTCAGGTGTGGATCTTTCTCATCTCTGAAACTTGCTGTTATATGCTTGCTGAACATTGTGCATCTCTCTTTCAACCCCAGTACGTTGATGGCCTCTTAAACCCTAGCCATAGGACACTTTCCTTTACAACAGAACTGGCGACTCCGCTGGGGACTAGCCTTGTCTGTTTGGGGTTTTTCTCTTGATTTCTTTCAGCTTTTGCATTGTTTCAAGTCCTTCTTGCCACTTAGGAACATTTTTTAAGTTTGATTGCACTCCTCCCCTGCTTTCTTAAGGCAGTTTTTTCTACCTTTGTTTGTGATTTTTACACCTATGCGCGGGTTGTCCTTCTGGACAGTCGCGAATACAAGTTTGCATGCGTGGGTTGTTCTACTGAACAGTCGCGTATCATTCATGACCTGCCCTTATAGACAGTCGCGTATATACCTGGAAGATAGGATTTTTTAAGTCAGTTTTTGCTTGTTCCCTTCTTCAGGTAATCCCTGTTTGTGAGTGGTGTCTCTTTATGAATGCTGTGTAGCTTGTCTGAAGACTTTTGGTGATCACCCTACCTGCTTTTTCAAAAGCCTTTGAGTCTTTTTGCTTGGAGTAATTCTTGCTTGTTTGCTTTATTAGATCCAACTTTACTCAAAGCACAGTCCATTTCAGGTGCATGGTGGGTCTGTTAAGGTCTTCTGCGGGTGCATGAATCCAGGGAGTTTGTGTCATTCTTTTTGTTGTTCTTTATCTATGTGGTAAGCC